>JACDQD010000003.1:13520271-13710051 GCA_019843655.1 Lethocerus indicus | reverse complement strand
CTCTCCTCTCCTATTCCGCCGTGCTGCCCTGAACCTCCCCTGGCCCCGCTTTGCCCGTCGACAACATCCTCCCTCCGGCCTCCTACCCGCCGTGCCGCCCGAACCTTCCTCTACGGACCCCGCTTGCCCGTCGACAACTAACATCCTCTCCGGCCTCCTACCCGCCGTGCCGCCCTGAACCTTTCCCGCACGGACCCCGCTTCTTGCCCGTCGACAACCATCCTCCCTCGGGCCCTCCTACTCCGCCGTGCCGCCTCTGAACTTTCCCATTGCCCTCTGCTTGCCTGTCGACAACCAACATCCTCTCCGGTCTGCCTCCTACCTGCCGTGCTGCCCTGAACCTTCCCCACGGCTCCTCCGCTTGCCTGTCGACAACCACCATCCTCCCTCCGGCCTCCTACCGCCGTGCCGCCCTGAACCACCTTTGCACGGACCCTGCTTGCCTCGTCGACACACCACTCTCCTCTCCTATTCCGCCGTGCTGCCCTGAACCTCCCCTGGCCCCGCTTTGCCCGTCGACAACATCCTCCCTCCGGCCTCCTACCCGCCGTGCCGCCCGAACCTTCCTCTACGGACCCCGCTTGCCCGTCGACAACTAACATCCTCTCCGGCCTCCTACCCGCCGTGCCGCCCTGAACCTTTCCCGCACGGACCCCGCTTCTTGCCCGTCGACAACCATCCTCCCTCGGGCCCTCCTACTCCGCCGTGCCGCCTCTGAACTTTCCCATTGCCCTCTGCTTGCCTGTCGACAACCAACATCCTCTCCGGTCTGCCTCCTACCTGCCGTGCTGCCCTGAACCTTCCCCACGGCTCCTCCGCTTGCCTGTCGACAACCACCATCCTCCCTCCGGCCTCCTACCGCCGTGCCGCCCTGAACCACCTTTGCACGGACCCTGCTTGCCTCGTCGACACACCACTCTCCCACTGGCTCCTACCCGCCGTTCCGCCCTGAACTCTTCCTCTACGGCCCTGCTTGCCCGTCGACAACCAACATCCCTCCCTCCGGCCTCCCTACCCGCCGTGCCGCCCCTGAACCTTCCACGGACCCCGCTTGCCCGTCGACAACCAACATCCCTCCGCCTCCTACCCGCCGTGCCGCCCTGAACCTTCCGCACGGCCCCGCTTTGCCCGTCGACAACTAACATCCTCCCTCCGGCCTCCTACCTGCTGCTGCCCTGAACCTTCCGACGCCGGACCTGCTTGTCTGTCGACAACTAACATCCTCTCCGGCCTCTCTACCCGCGTGTTGCCCTGAACCTTTCCCACGGACCGCTTTTGCCCGTCGACACCAACATCCTCCCTTCGGCTCCTCCTCGCCGCTGTGTTGCCCTGTTCCCTCACGGACCCAGCTTGTCTGCGTCGACAACCAACATCCTCCTCTCCGGCCTCCTACCCGCCGTGCCGCCCCGAACCTTCCCCACGGCTCCCCGCTTGTCCCGTCGACAACCAACATCCTCCCTCCGGCTCACCAGCCGCTCCTGAACCTTCCTTTACGCCGGCCCCGCTGCTGCCCGTCGACAACCAACATCCTTCCCTCCGCTCCTTCCTCACCCGCCGTGCCGCCCTGAACCTTCCGCACGGCCCCGCTTGCCCGTCGACAACTACCACCTCCTCCGCCTCCCACCCGCCGCTTGCCCTGAACCTTCCCCTTTACGGACCTCGCTTCTGCCCGTCGACAACCAACATCCTCCCTCCGGCTCCTTCCCGCCGTGCCGCCCCGAACCTTTACGGACCCCGCTTGCCCGTCGACCACCACACCTCCTCCGGCTCCTCACCTGGCCGTGCCGGCCCTGAACCTTCCCGCTACGGCCCCGCTTTGCCCGTCGACAACTAACACCCTCCTACTCCTCCTTCCACCTGCCGTGCGGCCCCTGAACCTCCCCACGGCTCCCCGCTTTGCCTGTCGACAACTAACATCCTCCTCCTCCGCCTCCTACCTGCCGTGCCGCCTGAAACTTTCCCCGCATGGTCCCTTCTTTGCCCGTCGACAACCACATCCTCCTCCGGTTTCTCCACCCGCCGTGCTGCCCTGAACTTTCCCTACGGCCCCCTCTTGCCCGTCGACAATAACACCTCCTCCGGTTCTCCACCCGCTGTGCTGGCCCCTGACCTCTTTCATCGGTCCCCTTGCTTGCCTGTCGACAACCAACATCCTCCTCCGGTTCTCCACCCGCTGTGCTGGCCCCTGACCTCTTTCATCGGTCCCCTTGCTTGCCTGTCGACAACCAACATCCTCTTTCCGCTCTCCTACCTGCTGCTGTGCCGCCTGAACCTTTCGGTTTGCTTTGTTTGCTCGGAAACGCAACATCCTCCCTCCGGCCTCCCGACCCGCCGTGCCGCCCCGAACCTTCCCCACGGTCCCCGCTTGCCCGTCGACACCCACATCCTCCCTCCGGCCTCCTACCCGCCGTGCCGCCCCTGAACCTTCCCCACGGCCCCGCTTGCCCGTCGACAACCAACATCCTCCTCCGGGTCTCCCACTCCGCCGTGCCGCCCTGAACCTTTCCCCACGGCCCCCGCTTGCCCGTCGACAACCAACATCCTCCCTCCGGCTCCTCCCTACCCGCCGTGCTGCCCTGAAATATCCCCCACGGGCCCCTGCTTGCCCGTCGACACCCCACACCTCTCCCTCCTGTACCCGCCGTGCTGCCCCTGAACTCCCTCAGGGCCCCTGCTTCTCCGCGTCGACAACCACCTCCCTCCTCGGCCTCCTACTCCGCCGTGCCGCCCTGAACCTTCTACGGCCCCTGGCTTCTGCCCGTCGACAACCAACATCCTCCCCTCCGCCTCCTACCCGCCGTGCCGCCCCTGAACCTTCCCCTTACGGCCCCTGCTTGCCCGTCGACAACCAACACCTCCCTCCGCCCCCTCTCCTACTCCGTGCTGACCTCCAACCCTCCTCACGGCTCCTCCGCTTGCCCGTCGACAACTAACATCCTCCCTCCGTCCTCCCTACCTGCCGCTGCCCTGAACCTTTCGCTACGGCTCCTGCTTGTCCGTCGACAACTAACATCCTCTCCGGTTTTACCCGCCGTGCCGCCCTGAACCTTCCCCACGGTACCCTGCTTGCCTGTCGACACCAACATCCTCCCTTCCGGCTTCACCTGCCGTTGCCGCCCCTGAACCTTTCCCTTTACGGCTCCCCGCTTGCCCGTCGATAACCAACATCCTCCCTCCGGCTCTCCTACACCCGCCGTGCCGCCCCGAACCTTCCGCACGGACCCTAACATCCTCCCTCCTGCTGAACCTTCCCCCACGGTGCTTGCCCGTCGACAACCAACATCCTCCCTCCAGCCTCCCTACCCGCCGTGCCGCCCTGAACCTTCCCCACGGACTTTTGCCGTTCGTCGATAACCACTCCTCCATGCCCTCCTACTCCGCACGTGCCGCCCCTGAACCTTCCCTACGGCCCCTGCCTTAACAACCAACATCTTCTCTCGGCTTCCCGCCGTTGCCCTGAACTTTCCCACGATCCCCCTTGCCCCGACACCAACCTCCTCCCTCTACTATCCTTTACGTATTCCTTTCCGCACGGCTTTGCCAGTTGTCGACAACCACCCTCCCTCCGTCTCCTACGCTGTGCTCCCCTGAACTTCCTTCACGGCCCTGCTTCTTGCCCGTCGACAACTAACATCCTCCCTCCGGCCTCCTACCCGCCGTGCCGCCCCGAACCTTCCCCACGGCCCCGCTTGCCCGTCGACAACTAACATCCTCCCTCCGGCCTCCTACCCGCCGTGCCGCCCCGAACCTTCCCCACGGCCCCCGCTTGCCCGTCGACAACTAACATCCTCCCTCCGGCCTCCTACCCGCCGTGCCGCCCCGAACCTTCCCCACGGCCCCGCTTGCCCGTCGACTAACATCCTCCTCCGGCCTCCTACCCGCCGTGCCGCCCCTGAACCTTCCCCACGCCCCCGCTTGCCCGTCGACAACTAACATCCTCCCTCCGGCCTCCCTACCCGCCGTGCCGCCCAGAACCTTTGCCGTCGACAGCTAACACGGCGGCCTCCTGCCCTTGCCGCCCCGTCGACACACCGCTTGCCCGTCGAGCACTCCCTCCGGACCTCCACCCGCCGTGCCCCGAGACCTTCCCCACCCGTCGACAAGCTAACATCCTCCACCGACCTCCTACCCGCCGCCGCCCGAACCTTCACGGACCCCGGCCCGTCGACAACCATTAACATCCTCCTCCGGCCTCCTACCGCCGTGCCGCCCCGAACCTTCCGCACGGTCCCGCCTTGCGTCGACGACATCCTCCCTCCATCCTTCCGCACGTTGCTTGCCCGTCGCCTCCTCCTACCCGCCGTGCCGCCCCAGACCTCCCCGGACCCCGCTTGCCCGTCGACAACTAACACTCCTACCCAGCCTCCGGCCCGGACAACTAAACCTTCCCTACGGCCCCGCGCCCGTCGACAACGTCTCCCTCCGGCCTCCTACCCGCCGTGCCGCCCAGACCTTCCCCACGGACCCCGCTTGCCCGTCGACAACTAACATCCTCCGCCGCCTGCCCGCCGTGCGCCCCGAACCTTCCCCCGCCCGAACCCAACACCTTCGCACGAACCTTCCGACCCGCTTGCCCGTCGACAACTATCCCTCCACTTCCACCCGCCCAAACCTCCCCACGGACCCCGCCCCGCCGAACCTTCCCACGGCCCCGCTTGCCCGTCGAGCGGCACATCCTCCCTCCGGCCTCCTGCCCGCCGCCGCCCAGCCCCTGAACCTCCCCACGGACCCTCTGCTTGCGTCGTCCCCGGCCTCCTACCTCCGACGGCCCCCTTACAACCTTTTCCCCACGGGCCTGCTTGCGTCGACAACTAACATCCTCCCTCCGCCTGAACTTTCCTACCCCGCTTTCTGCCCCGCCGTGCCGCCCCTGAACCTTCCACGGACCCGCTTGCCCGTCGACAGCTAACATCCTCCTCCGGCTCCTCCTAACGTCGACAACATCCTCCCCCTCCGCTTACCCGCCGTGCCGCCCCGAACCTTCCCGCACGGCCCTGCTTGCCCGTCGACAACTAACATCCCGGCCCACCCTCCGCCGTGCCCCTACCTTGCCCATTTCCCCGCGCCCCGACGAGCTAACGTCCTCCCCGTCGATCCCCCTCCTCCCTTGCCGTGCCGCCCCTGAACCTTCCCCTTCATGGACCCCGCTTGCCGTCGCATCCCTCCCTCTCCGCTCCTACCTCCTGCCGCCTCCCACCTTCCGCTTCCTCCGCTTCTGCCCGTCGCTCCGCGTGCCCCGACCTTCCCTTTACGGATTCCCGGCACTTGAATGGACAACCTAACATCCTCCTCCATCCTCCTGCCCGCCGTGCCCCCTGAACCTTCCCACGCCCCCGGCTTGCCCGTCGACCGGCTAACATCCTCCCTCCGGCCTCCTGCCCGCCGTGCCGCCCCGAACCTTCCCACGGCCCCATTTGTGAGTCGACGCTAACGCCCTCCCTCCGCCTCCTCCTACCCGCCGTGCCGCCCTGACCTTGCCCCGCGGCCCGTCGACAACTAACATCCTCCCTCCGGCCTCCTGCCGCCGTGCCGCCCCGAACCTTCCCACGGCCGCTTGCCCGTCGACAACCATCCTCCCTCCGGCCGTCCGTCTCCACTCCGGCCTCCTGATCGTGCCGCCGTGCCGCCCTCGACAGCTAACACCTTCACACGATTTTAACCGTGCCGCCCGTCGACAACAACATCCTCCCTCCGGCCTCCTACCCGCCTCCACCGCCGTGCCGCCCCGAACCTTCCCACGGCCCCGCTTGCCCGTCGACAATAACATCCTCCTCCGGCCTCCTACCCCGTGCCCCGAGACCTTCCCACGGCCCCCGCTTGCCCGTCGACAACTAACCCTCCCTCCGGCCTCCTACCCGCCGTGCCGCCCCGAACCTTCCCCACGGCCCCGCTTGCCCGTCGACAACTACACCTCCGCACTCCTCCCTCCGGCCTCCTGCCCGCCGTGCCGCCCCGGACCTTCCCCGGCCCCGCTTGCCCGTCGACAAATAACATCCTCCTCCGAAGCCTCCTGCCCGCCGTGCCGCCCCGAACCTTCCCCACGGCCCCGCTTTGCCCGATCGACAACTAACATCCTCCCTCCGGCCTCCTACCCGCCGTGCCGCCCCAGACCTTCCCCACGGCCCCGCTTGCCCGTCGACATCCTCCACATCGACAACCCTCCTCTCGGCCTCCTGCCCCGCCGTGCCGCCCCAGACCTTCCCACGGCCCCGCTTGCCCGTCGACAACTTCCTCCCTCCGGCCTCCTGCCCGCCGTGCCGCCCTGACCTTCCCCACGGCCTCCCCTTGCCCGTCGACAACCTAACATCCTCCCTCCGGCCTCCTACCCGCCGTGCCGCCCGAACCTTCCCCACGGCCCCGCTTTGCCCGTCGACAACTAACATCCTCCTCCGGCCTCCTACCCGCCGTGCCGCCCCTGAACCTCCTTCCGCACGGACCCGCTTGCCCGTCGACAACTAACTACCCGCCGTGCCGCCCCAACCTTCCCCGGACCCGCTTGCCCGTCGACAACTTCCTCCCCTCCTCCCGCCGTTGCCGCCCCGAACCTCGCGTTACAACACCCTCCCTCCGGCCTCCTACCCGCCGTGCCTCCCTCGCCGTCGACACTAACATCCTCCTCCTCCGCCTCCTTCGTCGCCCCGGCCAACCTTTACGGCCCCGCTTGCCCGTCGACAACTAACATCTCCGGCCTCCTACCCGCCTGCCCCGAACCTCCCCTCCCCTTCCACCCCACTCCTACCCGCCGTGCCGCCCGAACCTTCCCCACGGCCCCGCCCGTCGACCCATCCTCCCTCCGGCCTCCTACCGCCGTGCCGCCCCAGACCTTCCGCACGGACCCGCTTGCCCGTCGACAACTAACATCCTCCCTCCGGCCTCCTACCCGCCGTGCCGCCCCGAACCTTCCCCACGGCCCCCGCTTGCCCGTCGACAACTAACACCCCCCCCGGCCTCCTACCCGCCGTGCCGCCCCGAACCTTCCCCACGGCCCCCGCTTGCCCGTCGACAACTAACACCCTCCCTCCGGCCTCCTACCCGCCGTGCCGCCCCGAACCTTCCCCACGGCCCCCGCTTGCCCGTCGACAACTAACACCCTCCCTCCGTCCTCCTACCCGCCGTGCCGCCCCGAACCTTCCCCACGGCCTCCGCTTGCCCGTCGACAACTAACACCCTCCCTCCGGCCTCCTACCCGCCGTGCCGCCCCGAACCTTCACCACGGTCCCCTCTTGCCCGTCGACAACTAACATCCTCCCTCCGGCCTCCTACCCGCCGTGCCGCCCCGAACCTTCCCACGGCCCCCGCTTGCCCGTCGACAACTAACATCCTCCCTCCGGCCTCCTACCCGCCGTGCCGCCCCGAACCTTCCCCGGCCCTTGTCGACAACTAACACCCTCCCTCCGTCCTCCTACCCACCGTGCCGCCGACGAACCTTCCCCACGGTCTCCTTGCCCGTCGACAACTAACACCCTCCCTCCGTCCTCCTACCCGCCGTGCCGCCCCGAACCTTCCCCACGGCCCCGCTTGCCCGTCGACAACTAACATCCTCCCTCCGGCCTCCTACCCGCCGTGCCGCCCCGAACCTTCCCCACGGCCCCCGCTTGCCCGTCGACAACTAACATCCTCTCTCCGGCCTCCTACCCGCCGTGCCGCCCCGAACCTTCCCCACGGCCCCCGCTTGCCCGTCGACAACTAACATCCTCCTCCGGCCTCCTACCCGCCGTTCCGCCCCGAACCTTCCCCACGGCCCCCGCTTGCCCGTCGACAACTAACACCCTCCTCCGGCCTCCTACCTCCCCCCCGCCGCCCTTCCGCCCTGAACCTTCCCCACGGCCCCGCTTGCCCGTCGACAACTAACACCCGCCGTCCTCCTCCGGCCTCCTGCCGCCGCTTGGCCTCGAACCTCCCCACGGCCCCCCGCTTGCCCGTCGACAACTAACATCCTCCCTCCGGCCTCCTACCCGCCGTGCCGCCCCGAACCTTCCCCACGGCCTCCGCTTGCCCGTCGACAACTAACATCCTCCCTCCGGCCTCCTACCCGCCGTGCCGCCCCGAACCTTCCCCACGGCCCCGCTTGCCCGTCGACAACTAACATCCTCCCTCCGGCCTCCTACCCGCCGTGCCGCCCCGAACCTTCCCCACGGCCCCCGCTTGCCTGTCGACAACTAACACCCTCCATCCGGCCTCCTACCCGCCGTGCCGCCCCGAACCTTCCCCATTGCCCCCGCTTGCCCGTCGATAACTAACATACTCCCTCCGGCCTCCTACCCGCCGTGCCGCCCTGAACCTTCCCCATTGCCCCCGCTTGCCCGTCGATAACTTCCCTCCGGCCTCCTACCCGCCGTGCCGCCCCGAACCTTCCCCACGGCCCCCGCTTGCCCGTCGACAACTAACACCCTCCCTCCGGCCTCCTACCCGCCGTGCCGCCCCGAACCTTCCCCACGGCCCCCGCTTGCCCGTCGACAACTAACACCCTCCCTCCGGCCTCCTACCCGCCGTGCCGCCCCGAACCTTCCCCACGGCCCCCGCTTGCCCGTCGACAACTAACATCCTCCCTCCGGCCTCCTACCCACCGTGCCGCCCCGAACCTTCCCCACGGCCCCCGCTTGCCCGTCTACAACTAACACCCTCCCTCCGGCCTTCTACCCGCCGTGCCGCCTCGAACATTCCCCACGGCCTCGCTTGCCCGTCGACAACTAACACCCTCCCTCCGGCCTCCTACCCGCCGTGCCGCCCCGAACCTTCACCACGGCCCCCGCTTGCCCGTCGACAATTAACACCCCCTGGGGGGTCCTTTGGGGCCAGCTCGCATTACTTCTAGTTTCGTTTGTTAATGGCGGTAGTAGGAGGTGCACTGTATTCGGTCACCTCACTCAAATTATTTCTTGTCCTTCATCATTTTGTAATTGGTTCCCTTTTATTTATCAACGTTCAACCGCCACCATACAAGCAGCGCCTACAGGTACACTTACGTGCGTAACCAAGCTACTCTACTATCTCCTTTATGTCTGGAATATTTATACAGTCATTTGATTACGTTAGCAACTGATTCTGGGTCCGACATTATCTAGTTGAGTCAGTCTATGTTTAATTGTTATGCGCCTGTAAGTCGCTTGCAGTTTACATTTAACTTTGTTTTTTGTTTTATCTACGTGTTTGTATATTGTAGTGTGTGTATTATTCCTAGCTTGAGAGCCAACGTTAGAAAACGGCTTCGATGCGGGAAAAAGAGTGAGGGAGACAATAATTGAAATTCCTGGGCCGATTTACACTTGCTTTCGGACCAAATCGTAAACTTGGCTCACTGCCTCTCGCTAAACCCGCCCCTTCCCTTTTCACCCCTACTTGATTTCTTCCAGTTTTACGTATATATATATATATATATATATATATATATATATATATATATATATATATACCGCGGCTGAGGTAATGAGCGGAGCCGGAGCTATTATGCCGGTCTGTAAGGCCGCATACGGCTGGCAGCCACCGCGCCTAAATCAGAGCTTCGGGCAACCGCTACGTCCGACCATTCTCGGACACTTTGCCGAAACTTGGTCCCAGTGGTACTGATGAATACAACATTCAGAATATCCGGAATCACTGTTGACTAAATCGGAAGCATCGCAAAAATAGGTTTACCTAAAAATTAATTTAATTTCATCGGAGAGTATTTGATCAATATACGAATTTCTGATGCTAGCATCCGAACGCAATTTTCAACTCTTCTTCAAATATGAACCATCAAGATTTGGTCTTTATTGATTTTCAACTTCGGGAATATAATTTGGTGGCAATTATATGTACATTAGTGTTTAAACAATCTTCAATGAATACCAGTGGAAGTTATCGGATCACATTATTTTAGGTCTATTAAAAATTCGTGAACTATGACATTTTCTTCGGACAGAGCTTAATCATGCAAGAAATAATAATTGCGAAAGCTATATCAAACCTTCCCCAAATATGAATCACCGGAAATGTCTCTCGTAACACCAAGCTTTATGCGGCATTTATTATTTCCCGACGGCAGGAATCAAATTTGGGGTGGTAAGCGACAGGGTTGTTGAATTCGGGACCGGTTTTCACGGGACATAAAATCGCGGGGGTTTTGGGGGAGTAATTTGGTAGTGTAGGGGGAGAGCTATCTGCCGTGGCGGCGGTGCCGACGATGTCCCGCGAATTTATTCACCGGCCGACCGGGCATTAATCATTGCCCTCCGCCGAGCAATTTACCATCAAGTTGTCCTAACTTATTGCCTTCCGTTTTGAATATTTACAACTCCCCGGCTCCTTTTATTATTGGCGGTGGATTCCCGTTATTGTGACCGACCCGGTGCATCCGCATAAAACTGTATATCACGCGGCCCGGCCCACGTCGCCCGGCTTATTCCACAATCGGAATTGTGTTTCGCCCGCACGCCCGCACGCCCGCCCGCTCTCGCTCTTGTTAACCGCAATTAAAAGTTTTGTCCACGCGACAATCCCTCTGGGGATAATTAAGGAATGATTAAAGCTTTGCAATTCTTTAAACAGAAAAAATCTTAGAATAATATTTATTTTTCCTTTACAAATCAACCTGCTCGATTACACAGTATAACATTAAATAATCATTCGTTCTGACTCCAATATTATGAAATCGCGTTACTCAGGGTCCAAGAATAGACCCATAAGCTATTATTTCTGTTCTTTTCCTTTATATAGCTTGCAAAGAGATTTACACTAACGAAAGGAACGTGTTAACCAAGTTCATGCCCAAATGTTATATTAAAGAAAATCATTATTACAATATATAACTTTCATCGAATATAGAACATTTATTGCACCACATCACGAGATAAATTAGTTTCTTATTGCACAATCTACAATCAGTACATGATATAGGTGCAATGGGTTTGTGTATTGTCCTGATATGGTTCACATGATGAAGAAATCACCCACTGGTGACACTTTCCTGGCTAGAGAGAGAGGTTCTCTGGGCCAGTGGCGTTAAATACGGCTATTATAATATAGATTCGGACGAGTAGACTGTATTGTCTCTGGTTGCCGGTGGGTGGAGGAGACTCTACGAGACGGTGTCGCCATCACTTCGTTGGTTTATCATCATAACACAATCCCACTTTGTTTCTATTGTTCCACTGTTTGCTTACAAAACCCAGCCAAAACAATACAGGCTACCTCCCTGTGTTCTCTCGCCCTTTAGGGACTTTAAGAAGGAGGCGGTAGTCAGAACATTAAACCGGAGCACTAAATTCGTTGGTCATCCCTTGGTAAAGGAGTGAGGTGAAACGGACGTGGACATAAACAAGGGACTTAATGCGGGGGTCTAATCCTGGGTGCGAGGTCCCCGGCTATTGCTACCCGGTTGGGTTAGGGAGGGGGGTCGATAAACAAGAGCGACGCTTCCCAAATCACTAAGGTTAACTGGGAACTGATTCCCAAGTCGGAGTCGGGCTCCCTAATCCTCCGCATGCAAGCCCAACCCAATGACTCTTTTTCGTGTTTTCCTTGACCCACGTAATCCTGTTACAGCCGAATTTATAACTTTCCTTAGACTCCGATCCCTTCCTACGCCATTGAGTAATGGCGCTCTCTTTTCTCCTTAAAAGGTTCCAGAGGAAACACCAAAAAAGCGCCATCACTCCAAACCAGTTTTCAAAATAACTAAAAAGTAGTGAGTTATCGCCTGTATTAACAGCGTGGGGTTTTATTTCCTTTATTTTTGCGCTTGGAGCAAATTAATTGTGAAAAAGAAGCTTTGTACTCGATTATAACTGTAAAGAAATAATTGAAAAAATAATCAATGTACAAAAATAATTATTGTTAAAATGATAAGCTGGTTTATTATTATAATAATAGTGGATCTTGCGACAGAGTGCGCGTCTACGTCGAAGGTTAGAATGCGCTCATGCTTGTTAATGTTCTGAATAAGTTAGGGAATTGGCTCGCCACCCCCTCGTGTACTTAACACCCAACCCGCCACCGATGACCTAAATGATAATTGATCTAAATCAGACGCGTATATCCACCAATTTAGCCTAATTGCTCTATGTAAGCAACGAAGAAAAATACTTACTACCGACCAAGTATCTCTGTGTATGTATCCTGACGACATTCAATCGATATATTTATCCTAAATTATAATATGTATTTATATTTTATAATTTATAAAATTACGATATTCGTTAATCATAGTCTGTATCATTAAATTAGCGAGAATAGTGAGTAATGACTTCACTATGGTTTATAATATATAATATAGCAACAATATAAAGAAACCAAGAAAAAATTACATTAATGTGCGCGGATCAGTAAAATCATGTTCAAATTGCCCTGGAGCTTGAATTTGGTGCTAATACCCCATGACTTCAATTTCTGTAGACTTCCATTCAAATAAAATTTTATTTCCCGTCTTCGGAGAATGTTCTACGGCGGAAAACTTTCCCAAGAAACTTAATTCGTAAAAAATAGATTAAAGTGGATGGAAATATGATAGTTCGAAAGCGGAACATGGTTTCTTTTAGAAAATGCTCCCCAGAGAGGCCTTGGGAGATGTTTTAATTGATTTTAAGTTTTCTCATCACCGGGTAATTGACCCTGAATGGCTGCTTAGGCAGTATAATGTAATAAGCACACCGTTAGTGCTCAATTTTTCAGGAATTTCTGGAAAGTCGTGTCACAGAATTTAGAGTTACATCTGCTGGGCAATATATTCCGGACTAAATCCCTGAGGGCGTCGTGAAAATTTAACTCATCTAAATATTATCAAGCAGCTAATGTTGCACCGTTTCAAACGATGGAAAGTGACCAGTCATATTAGGAAATTAATTTTTTAATCTTATTTTATCATCGCACTAACAATTACCGGCCCAGCAACCAATGACAATTATTTATTTATATTACAAATTAATAAAAATAAGTCTAATTTCAGATAGATTTTATTTTATCCCTGAGCTCCTTGACGATTTATTACCCGCCAGTTGGTTTTGAGCTGCCAATCCATTAACACCTTTCTCATCATAAACGTCCTCAATCGACCTCAAAACGTATGAAGTAAATACCTTTAACGTCCATAGTTTAATAATAACATATATATTTACATGTATATATGGTGATGTACAAAATTTGGAGTTTAATTTAATCGAATTGCTCAAATTGTGTTTTGCATGTATTTTAATGTAAAATAATATAACTGCATTAATTATATAAGGAAAAAAACTAATGGAGTTAGAAACAATGGGAATGAGTACAAGGCAGTACAACATAAACTAAAGGATTTTCATGGATTTTTTTATTATCAGAATATTTCATGTTACATTATTACTGAAGAATTCGAGATCTGATATTTTGTCTGAAATTCATATAAACACGATATGGGAAAACTAATATGTAAGCAGAAGTATCGCACGAGTCTCTAAAGGAAAATATTATTGTAGCAGTTATAGTAGTTGTAGTAGTCAAAATAATAATAATGAAATATAAACCTCATTATTAAAATTATATTTTTAATTTGCTAATAGGTAGATCCGTTATTTAGCTCTACAAATAGTTATAGGATATAAAAACAAGGCGGAAAAATAAAATGTTTAAAACAACCTAATACAGGCTTGTAAACTATCTTAAAAATTTATCGAAATTTAACTGTTGAAAAATAAATTGAAAACCAATTTCACAATAGTATTTGTCTTTGCATTTCTAGTTTCTAGACAATGCAATTTCTTATTCACATTTTATGCGATTATTGTAATCAACACCTAGCTACGTAAGATATTATGGAATTTCAGATGATTAATACTTGGATTTTAAGTTTAGTTTGAAATCAAGTTTAGAGAACGGGAGGGGGTTTGGAGGGCGTAGTTCAATCTCTATGATTTTATCCCAACTCACCGGTTTCCTCGTTTCTGCTTTGAAGTTAGTATATAATTCCAGGCGATCCTTTGAAGTTCTGGGTCGTCCAAGATCTGAATCTTTTACCAAATACGGGGGAGTTACAGTATTCTTTCAGAAACTTCCTTCGACATTTTTAATAAAGAGAGCACAAATCATCGGTATGAAATGTTGAGCCAATACTGAAAACCGTACCTTATACTCTATACAACTGAAAGAAATGTGAGGTAGACAAAAGCCAAATTACAATATTATAGATCAATAATGGTATATTAAAAGTTTTTCGTATTTAAATATAATATTAGACGACAGTTTAGCTGTTGCTATGGTTTTTAACTTCCTAATTAGTTCCCATAGCACGTGATCGACAGCGAGAAGATAATAAATAATCAGGCGGTTCCCATTGCACTGATTTTACTATCCACACGAACAGGAATATTAAAGCATTTTATCGATTAATTATAAAATAACGAAATGTATTTGTAGATGAATCTGGGAGTTTCGAACTCTGAGGAAGGCCCAGAGTCCATTTTGCCGTCTGCACTTATCGGAAATAAGTGTCAGTAATATCCCCTGGGGTAGTCGCCATTTGTAAACTTCGTACGCTCGAAATCGGTCGCGGAAGTCGGAGTCAAAGCCTGATTCTTCATTGGCGTGATTCGGCCACTTCTTCTCGGCGCCGCCTTCCAAGAGCAACAAGAACTTTTCAGGCGGAGACCGTCCCTCCTAATGGGATGCTGACACGCGACCATTACCCGGAATACTATCGCGGTCTCGCTGGAGTTGGTCGGAAATGCTTCCAGAAATTTTTGTCTTCGTTCGTGCCATGTTTTCGTTCGTAAGAAGATGTATGAATTTTTTATTTCGTGGTCTGAGGGTCAACAGACATGATATTCCTAATACGTGTGTTAAGATGGATGGGTCTTCGAAATGGGAAGAATGCGGAAAATGTTATTAGGGAAATTCCTATGCACCGTTCAAAATCGAATATATGTTGAATTCATGCAGGGTGTGCATTATGCAGATTTTCACATTTTATCCGGACGTTCGTGCTTGCACGCACCGTATACATTTGAAAAGCGGCTGCAAACTAAACTGAATCAAACTAAAATTGGAGTGCTAAAGACGTTGGGCTATCCGTCTTCTCGGTTTTAATAAGCCGGCGACGACCGGGTTTGAATCGTCACGTCCGCCAAACAGCGGAAACGGACAATCTGCATATAATTCATTAGGGAAGTGGAATTTCGGCGGCCAGTACTCTCATGGTAAATTGAGACTCGACGTCGGTCCAATGTTTTTACACTATCTCTACTGCGCCGCCTGTTTTTAATTAACATTCTTGGAAAAAAACATTATCCAATTTATCTTCTCCGCTCCGCCCTCCATTAACATCCCGGCTGAAATTTCTACGTATTTCATGCTCGTCAAGTCATCTGCGTTTCATTTGTGCTGTCTTATCATTTTTCTGAATTTATGGCGTTTATTATTAAGAGTTTTGTTATAATTAATGACCGTGACAGTGTATATATTTCAAAGCACGGCGTCCCGTCTTGAACTCTATCAGGATTTAACATCGTACGTGGTTACTGCACGGTCGTTTTCTGTGATAACCTTTTTAATTTACAGATTACACACACACACACACACACACACCCGCGCGCGCGGGCGCGCGTAAATAACATGTATTCTTTTTATTCACCAGTACAATCGTTCCTAGTCTATGATTTATATTTGACTTTATTTTATTATTGTCCCCCAGTGTAGATAGATCATATTTGTGTCCTCGGCCGCTTGGGTCCTTCTCCCTATCTCTTGAATATGTAACTAGCCCCGAGTTAACCTCGCTTGCAGTCTTGAAACAACCATAAAATACCACTTTGATCAGAAAAGTTTACTCGACTGTTCTTTGGTCCTATCTATATTTCTGACATGGACTCCTTTTGGTGATCTTTGATGCGACTCTTTGTCGACAGAGCGAACTCCCCTTTTTCCCCGGGATTCATCCATCGTCAGATAATTCACGAACCTCCCCTAAATTCCGCCCTGCAAAAACTGAATGAGGGATATTTCCACTTTTAATTGATTACACGTTCTATACTTTCTTTTTCTTTGAATATAGACAAATTTTGATTGATACCTGCATCCGGCCTAAACGAACCCCAATCACCAGTGACTTTGTTGTTGAAATAATACTGGCTCTTTAAGTAGTAACATTACAAGCACTGAAAGCACATAGTGATAAAACTTTTTTTAAAATTATCAGAATTTCCGAAAAATAATTATATGTAAGGTAGTTTTAGTCGGTCGTTTAAATTTGCTGCAGTTGGCATATTGATTCATCTGTTTGTAGGTAAATATTCATTTTGTATCATTTCACTGTAAAAATCGTGTGGAATTGCTTTCCTCTTTGATGATATTTTTGGATTCTTGGTTGGAAGGGGGTATGGGGTAGTGGGTTTGAAACAGTGTGTCGGTTACTTCTGATCAGTCGACTATGTGTGGCGGTGGGGAGCGGTTATATTTTATTTTTTTACAATGGGACCGCCCATGTCGAGGGAAATTGGTTTTATTCACTTGATGGATGTTGAATGGAATCGAACCAATTCTATTTATTCTGGTTCCGACAAGAACAAAGAGCATGAGTTTTTTCTCCGATTTTTTCCGCTGTACTTTTATCCTTATACACAACCGAGCAGATATAAACTTTTCCTTGTGTTAGGGCAGTACTTGAACACAAGGTTTTTAAAGGATAAGATACACTCCCATCCAATAGTTCGTTTAAACTGTAATATTTGTTTAAGATAAATTGGCCAGTTTATGAAAGAATTGATATTAGTATTATAAAGAATATATTTCTTTTAAAATATACATTACTTATGTGTCAAATATTTAATTTTTAATGTTTATTGTAAGATTATTACAGACACTAAAACGATGATTCACTTAATTTCCTGCTAATTCCGATAGTCCATGAAAGTTAGTGGTTAGTAAATTAACAGAGGAACAGATATATATTTTTTCACGGAAAATGTCCTCCGAGGCAATATAAGAGGGGTGGTGTAAGCCCGGCCATAATTTGGGATATGTCGGGTATTGTCAGTGTATAAATTTATCCGGCGGGTCGTCGTGTGTTAACCGATTTTGGCATCGATCTTATCGGGCGGTGCCAGAGAGCCGGTCACCCGCCCTGGACCTATTCCAAGAGAGAGCGCCGCCCTGCGACAGAGACAGAGGCATCCGGATAGAACGAGAGCGAGAGAGGTGGAAACAAAGCCTGCCCATATCTAAACGTTTGAACGTTCTCCGGCGGCCTAAACGCTGTATATTTTAATAAATGCGGGAACAACGGCCGTTATCGATTCGATCCGTGCGACCCTCCCGCCCGTATCCAAAATGAACGCCTCTGGCCCCGTCGTGTATCTGTTATTCTAAACAGAGAAACCCTTAATTTCCAGACCCTCCCCCATCATCCCCCTTCGGCGTGGGACGCCTTCATGCAAATAACCCTGCGCCGCAGACGGGGAGATTCATAAATTCAAATTTTTGGGGACGGTCTGTTCGAATTCGAAAAATTTCCTCAATTCCTCGTGGCCCGGCCTTTATCATTTGCTCCTTCGCTTATCCATACCCCCTCTAATAAAGAACAATATTTGCGGTGGAAAGTTGTTGAATTAGCGAGTCAAACTATACCTCTCGACGCGGTTTCTCAGTTTGTTTAACTTACGCTGGACCCGAAGCCCATCCGATTCTTCCTGATATTCAAACCTGATCCCTTCTATGTTTGGAAGTAACGCCATTTTTAAATTAATTCTTAACTGGATCAGTCTACACACTGTGTTGATACTATTCTAAACAAGTTTTCGGGATAAGAGTCCGGTAACTTGGGTAACCTCACTGAGCCTTACCAAATTAGCAAAATTGGAAGTAATCCAATTGTAACCTGGCAGCTAGCGCATTTAATACATACTAAGAAAATTACTCGAGTTAATACAAATAGATTAAATAATACGTTTCCGATAAATAAAATGCCCATAAACGTGTCCTGACGTCAGGCTTCATTAATTTTTCTGATATTGCTATGTTTATTCTCGTTACTACCGACTAGAAAATGAAATTACAGATTATTGACGGCATATTGGAACATCCAAACATATTTGGGGCATAATTTATTTGATTATATACGGTCTCTCTATGAATATGATGGTTGTACACGCATGTATATGACAGGATAGGCTTATAACAATGACTGTACAGCTAACGAGTCGAAACCACCGCCCGTGCGGAAGGGCGATGACGTGTGGAACGCGCCTAAAGTTCAGCCCTTCGACGTGTTACACAACTAATCTCGTTAAATTTCAGATGGACATCTGAAACTTTCAACGCGACAAGTGGGGAAGTTCATTAGCGGTCAATATTTCTCAAAGCGTTGGCCTGTATGGAATCCGCAACTAACAATATTTGCATAGCCTAATTTCACACTCTCGGGTGTAGAATAAATTTTTGTTTCAAAAATTCAATACAACGCAATATAGCCAGTCACCGGTCCAACAGTTTAGTGGAATTATTTTCATATCGAAAGACGGAAAACTTAAGCATGTAGGTGAATTAGCATAGAAATGACGAATTTAATTATCTCTATCGTCACTGCTTGGGAACTCAATTAACTGAAACGTGCAATTATTTAGTTTCTGACATAGTTTACTCTAGATTATTTACCCCCGTTTAAGGGTTTCGATTTGCATATTAACCGAATATCGTTAGCAAAGCGCGTATGTCGGTTTGAAGGGAAGGGAAAATAATTCGGTTATACTGTGTCTAGAGAATTTCAAGAATTACATCGGCAGAGTCTGGTCGCTTTCGGGAAGTGACAAAAAGTCAAGAGTTGTAGAAATAATCAAAATCCACTTTGCTAATTAAATATAGCGGTCGACCGAATTTGTATGTGCGTAAAAACTGTAATTACGTAAATGCGACTGCCCGCATTAAAATAGTCGCCGACCAAAAATTTAGGACTTCTATCCCGTGGCTTTTAACTAAATTGGAAACTTGGGGAGAATTAATTGAAATGGCTTGTTTCTGCCCCGCCTCCTTCTCCAGAAACACCGAAAAAGAAAATTCTCAGATTTCTCGCCGACATCAAACAAGATTGTTTGGGTGGCCGTTCGGTGTTGCCTTGGAAATGGGACCTTGGGCGTGTATATCGTTCAAGTGGTTGGACGGTGGTACACTTGAATTATCCTTCTTTCGCCTTCATTATACTGACACTCGGATGCAAAAACCAAATATTTTACTGATAACGCGAAGTAATGTTCTAAACAGACTATCATTAAAGACCACCATCCTTCAATTTGTCTACACTCGGAATTGGATATCAGAATGATCTCACTTATTTTTAAAAATTAACTCATTTTATGTAAATAAAAATGCTTAACATATTGTTCTAGTACATAACAATGGGAATACAATTTTATTGGTAACTAATTCCAAGCCTATTGGTCGAACTAAATTTCTAAAAGCATCCATAACTGTTCGCGTCACTAAATTTATCCCAGTATTTTTTAATTTTAAATGGCTAATGCTAATAGAGAGAAAACTCTCAGGTCTCCTTTCCCACTAGGTCCATTGTCTTCAGTAGTTTGTCTCGTTGATTTATACTCGACCAACTCGCCCGCCTTTTCAAATTAGAATTTACGTCCCTTTCATTGCGTTGTCTTAGAAGTGTTTGAGCCTGCATTTCTAGCGAAATACAGAAATACTGATATCTCGAAAATTGCGCAAACTATTCCACTACAATTTCTTGGATTTCAAAGAGAAGAGTATCTAACGCCATTAATATATATTTTTTAAGAGTAAGAATGGTAAAAAGATGCATAAATCTTGATCGCTCTCTTCATTATACTTAAAGGAATTACTGACATAGAGATAAGGATTAAATACGGATCTACTGAGTCTAGTTGACGTTGAATACAAATTTGTAAAGAAATATGAGTGATAAAAAACGTGTTTAATAGTAATTGGACCAACCGTACTTAGAAATGCACGTCCAATTAACCAACTCACAAATCATTATTAATTTACCCCAAGCCGCATATTATTTAGCTACGTTAATTTTTCATTCAAATAAACTGATTCAATATGTTTTCCGGTACAGAATTAAACAAGGTAATTAATTAATCATTTACCAACTCTGTTTACAATTAATCTGTCCAGCATAAACATTCAGATCTGGGAAACAGATTTCATTTTGTGTTGTGTGTACTCTACCCACGAAACGTTGGAAAACAACGCTAACACAGTTGGTACATGTTGATCCATAATGCAGGATAAATACAATTATGTATCAACATTGCATCCTAGTAAAGACCTGAATCGGATCTGTAACCTTTTCCAATTACAATTCGAATTACATCGCACTCAAAGGAAATGGTTCCGTCGGGGCTCATTTGAAAGTGTTTTATCATTACAATAAATGCGTTTATTACCCTTTAAAATACTATTTACTGAAAAAATGTGGGTAGACAATTGTATCCTTCATTTTTTTGTGTGCATTATTACTTATTTTGTCACTCAAAGTAAATCCCAAAGTGTGTTTTTCAGCATGATCTATATTGGAGATCGCGAATACGTTTAAGAATTAGGATGGAGTTAATTTTGACATCAGCATCGTTGAGGGGGCGTTCCTGTGGAGGTGGGCGGTGCTCGGGGCTTCGCTACCTCTTCGTGTCAACCTTGCGCAACGGTCCTACTAATCTTGTCTCTCCCCAATTTTAGTATATCTAACGCGGTGAGTGTTTCATATTTAGTAAATGACAATTGCACAATATACATTGTGTTAATTAAGACACAATCTTAAAGGTGTATCCGAAGAAATAGTAATATTACAAATTGCACTTTATTGGAACAATAAAGGTAAAAAAACTTTTAAATTATAAAATACATGATAGTCTATTGGTCATGAAAGTATCAACTGAATTCAAATACATATATCAACTATATAAATATACTGTTTATTTACTTTCTAAAGGTCCCAAAAAATCTCAAAAATACGTTTCTACAAGGTATTATTAACTCTTGAACAGGGGAGGGGTCGAGGTAGGCCTTATTTGAGGATCAGACAGACAAATACTGGGATCTGAAAATCCGTACTTTCCACCCTTTTTACAAAGGTTTATATATAGATAATTCGCCCATTGTTCCAGGCTGATCGCACTAGGGCCATATCTTATTAAAGCACCTTTTTGCACGTTATAGATACTTTTTGTTCTCTATCTAATGGCTGCGTGTAGATCAGTAAGTCTTGAGTTGTTACCTAGCTGCATGCATCTAGATTTGAAGGTCTTTATAGGGGAGAGGGCTCTTTTAAGAATAAAAAGTGCTACCTATTGAGAGTTATTGCGAAATCTAGGAAAATCCTAAAGCCCCTCTCATGAATATTCCTTTTAAGGAGTTATTCATAGGGTCTTTTTCAACAGGGTTTATGTATAAATGGTCAAATGGTCAAACAGTTGGATACTGTAATTGATGAAGTGGAAGGTCGTCTTTGGGAAGATTTACACGGGTTTACATTTGGAAGAAGAAGAATAAGGAAGAAAAAAAGGACTTCCTCTTATGGACAAATCTTTATGAAACCTTCTTCGCAGTTAAAGAAAGATGAGGACAAAGAAGGCTATTTTTCAGTTATAGTAAAGATGAGAGTTTCTCTCCTCCGTTTAAAACGATCAAAGCAAAAAATATAAAAATATTGAGGATAGTACTGCAGTGCATAACGTTAGGCAGTACTGAGGCGATTCCCTTCACATATTTCATGCTAAATAAGGAAGAATAAA
Organism: Lethocerus indicus; assembly: GCA_019843655.1. Taxonomy (NCBI): domain Eukaryota; kingdom Metazoa; phylum Arthropoda; class Insecta; order Hemiptera; family Belostomatidae; genus Lethocerus; species Lethocerus indicus. The sequence continues at coordinate 13,688,344 of JACDQD010000003.1, read as the reverse complement.
TAAATAATTATGCGCTAACGACAATGCATACCGTATAATCAAAGTTAATTTTTGGCACTGGAGGAAGCGACCAGTTAGTGCTACAACACCGAGCAATCGTAGTTCTTAAGGTTATGAATAATAGTGTCGCCCAGTATATTGGCGGCATTCATCGACCATCTCGGGCCGACGGGAAACGCGAAAGGACATTAAGGTAAGGGGCCGATAATTATAGTTTCAAAGAGATAGACGGGCAGAAAGGCGAGTCTTTCAGCGGGTCCTTTTCGGGGCGGGTCGGCAGTCGCTAATGAGTTTCACAGGAAGTTCTCGGGGACCCTCCAGGGCCGGCCTCGTCTTTGAGACAACCCGGAGGAAGAAGAAAGAGCGGAGAGAGCAGAGAGAGAGAGAGACAGAGATTTGAGAGAGCGAGTGGGAGATTTGGGAGAGAGAGGGAGAGAGCGAGATGTGGGAATGGAGAGGAGTGAGATAGGCGCAAATAGCACCACACCGTCCGACGTTTCCAAACTCTCGCTTCCCCCCGGGGGGGAGGTAAATATTTCTTGGAAGTTCTCCCAAATGTCTTTCGCGGCGAAGCGGTACTTTCCCGACAACTTTACCTCTTCTCGACGGCCTTTCGGCTAAGTTGGCACGCGATCGGTAAAAGGGGAAGTCAAAATTATCGGGTCTCCGGAGACCCGAGTATTAAGTAATTTTCGACTCTGATATCATCAGTTCTTCACCTCGGCTCGCCGTCCAATGACTGTAACCTACAACGTTAATTAAGTATTAGCCGGTCTGTGTAAAATAAAACTTTTCGGCATACTGTATACAATGTCCTCATGTTACAATCCGGAACTCAAATGAATTCTAACGAGTATTCCGATGTTATATGAACTTTGCTCGCGAAGAAGTCCAATTGTAAATTGAATAAATAATTTGAATTGTTTAACAAAAATATTCGTGGTAGAAAATTATATGAGAATATCCCAGACGGAATGCGTTAGAAAACGCATCCCCAACTGAGAACAGTTGAGATAGAAGTTTCATCATAAACCAACTGATAGAAAAGAAAAACAAGTAATATACCGTAGGAGAATTTATATTTGTATTATTTACTGCATTCGTATCAAGAAGTAAGATGGTGTGTTCCACAAAGGTTTGTTTTACATAATTTTTTTATTCCCTACGCCATTTTTCCAAAACTTGGAATAATATATATTACATATATTATCCAATAAATTGGATATTAATAATAATTCCGCCTTCTCCGTACAGTCAGCAAATTATTGTTAGCACAAACAGTAAATCGTAACTTGGACTAAAACGATATTATTGTGGAATCGCTGCCTTCCCACTTTCATTACTGTGCAGAGTGTCCTGTTTGTTTATAACTGAGATTAAAGCCGCCAGTGATCACTCATAAATCAAACAAACGAGCGATAAAGAAGCCGAGGAGGGGGGGCTCATCGCCCAACCACAACCTTTTTGCTCCGGTCGACTATTGAGTACAGGTTCGAGCCCAGTAAGTTCTTAACAAAGGGAAGATTGAATGTCGGGTCGGCCACTCGGGTTTCCTTGGGAACGAAGGAAAAAATTCTATTAATGTAGGCGTCCCTCCCACCAGCCTACTAAATAATTCTACGTGCCACACTCCAGGCAACTTTGATTAAACCGCCCCGACAAACGCTAGCTTGACCCGACCTTTAATTTTCGCCTCGAGTAATTGCCCGGAGATTTCACCTCACTGAATCTCATCATTTCTAGTCTCGACCCTCCGTGCTTCAAGAGTTTTAATTTCACATGTAACAAAATCCGGGTGAGATTTTTTTAAATATCGAACGGCAGAATTGTTTCGGAGAAATATTATCCACTTCTTCAATCGCGTTTTATCTCAATAAAATTAATAAAAAATAACAACTAGTTTAGCTCGGAATATTATACTTTATTAGTAGATATAAACCAAGTAAGTCGTGCAAAATATATTTATTTATACGTACACATATATCCTCTATACTACTCTTCCGCGTATAAAAACGGTATTACGGTTCTTATAAATCACGTCAAATCGTGGATCAATGGAAAATTCATTGGCAGATTGTAACCCAGCAGTGATTTCATCCTCAGATTACCGAAACCAATTTGTATAGGGGTACACCCGATTAAATATGCCGTTTTATATGCGCACAAATAATGTAAATTTAATTTCATAATATACCTGACAGATGCCAACTGCGCAATTCAATTGTTTAATATTATTTATCACCGACACAATAAACATATCATAATTATTAATTGGCTCATTGACGGCGGCGTAAGCGTGTTCGGAATTCTAAATGACGTGTCGCCAATAATTCTGTGCGGGGGCCATGCCGCAATGGAGACGGCGTGAATGACGGCGGCATTAATGGAGATGGGCAGGAGTGGCGGCGGCCCGCCCCTGAATTTAGTTCACCGAAACACTAATAAACATTTGTCCTCCCCAACATAATCCTTTGAACTCGCGGGCCTTCGCCCTTGTCCGCTCGGCGGTACTAGAATTACCAATTACGGCAGGGTTAACAGAGGACACTCCCCACTCACACTTGGCGCCAGTTCTCATGCACTATTCATGCCCGCTTAAAAACCTCCGTCGGTTGGTGGGGCCCCGACAATCTCCCATCACCGATTAGTCTATCACAAATTTTCATGAATCTGTTTATCTGTTGTTATTTCGTATTATTATCAAATACTGTAACAACGGTATGAATTATTCATTCCTCCAAAAATGTTAGGTCAAGATTGCACTTGAAATGACTTTCAATTAATGCAAACGGAATATCGAAATTAAACTATTCCATGGATAGTAACGTGGCGAAAAATTTACTCCAGCGGATCTATTGAAATGAGTGCTTCTATCTCCTTAATATTCACCACAAGGTTCACAGTTCTTGTTCGTTTTATTTCCCCGCCTCATTCGAATCTCGGGTTAGCATTTACATTGCGGAATTCCAGCGAAGGAAAGCGTAAACGTAAGAAATGTTTCCTATATCAAGCTGGTTAAGTCCGGGTGATGTGAAATTGCTCATCTGTAGAATGCGTAGGATATTACATCCATTATACTGTTGACGCCTTCTGCATTATTGATCGAAAAATAATTATGTTATGCTCTATAAGGTTGAAAATGATGTTTCATTTTGAAGAAAGGGGAATGAAATCATATCAAATATTTGTCTGTTCTAATTTAACAAAAAATAATATACCCCAAGAGTTATGTATATGAACGAAAGAGCTAATAGTAATAGCCCTTCAGTAACAGAACTCTCTTCCATTTGGACCATATCTTTTGTTGTATCAACCAGAAATGGAACGAAGTTAAATCCTTCCATTCAAGAGTAATCTATACATAATATGCTACATTTACAATTGGAGGGAACCGGTGGAAAAGCTTCAGTGGATTGTACATCCTTATCGATTAGTGGACGCTCGGGTTACCATGGTATTCTATCGATTTGTAGGAACCCCATCAGCTGAATTCATCGGGAGATCTATGGGCTTATGACTTAAACAAAAGGGGTGTAAATCGGGTATTTAATCCCTATTTAATATCGTGTATAATTGATAACACTTCATGTAGGTGTTGTAGCAAGCACTATTGCGGCACCGACCAGTGAGAAGAACTGTATTATTCACAACGTATACTTGGCATGTGCAATTAATTCCGGGTTACAGAAAATACGTTAAAATCCAGATCCATCGCTTGATATTTATTATACATAAAGAGAAATATTAGAGAATTAATACAAATATATAAGGGGTGTGGGGTAAGGCGTTAGTGAGCTACTGGTGGAATGGGTAGGAGCCAGTAGAAGGCTAAGTGCCTTCAGACAGGCGCCATCCATTCCCTCTGATGCGGGGATCGCAGCTCGACCCACTTTCACCACTCACTAAACCAGAGCCTCCAAGATGACCGTCCAACGTGGATTTGTGCACTCCCAGATGTCCTACGAACATCGCTCTATCTCGACTCGCAGATTCGGTCCTAAGCCAAACCGGCTTCCACCGTCGTCAGTAGAATTCCATTAGTAAATTGGCTATTTACTTACTACCCTCGCGGATCCCCAAACAGGCATCTTGATTTCATACGTTTCTCACTTGTAATGGGAGCAAGAAGCAGTTACCCGAATGTTGTTAATTTTCGTATTCGTATAAACATTCATATCCTTGAAATTGATCTATGGTCACTCGTGGATCCCGATTTATAAATGTCTCAAGACCGGCAAATGTGCGGCGGCCACAGTTTGGGCAAGTACACTTTCAAGTAAGATATCCCTGAGGTGTATACCTTTAATGCCTAGTATTTATGAGAACTGTTATTTAGTGTTATATATAGGTGCGTAATTTAATTCGACGCAACAGCTGGGACCGTGGGGTCGTTGTTCACACACACCAGCACACCTCTGGTACCCACGGCAGGTTGCACCTTGTATAAAGGGATTCTAAGAAAACTTTCTGGTGCAAATTCAAATAATGATTTTTATCGGTCTACATTTTCTTTACATTAAAACGTTAAAAACGAAAATTAGGATATATTACTTACGATATAAATATTGCTAACTGTTTGCAGAAAACTGAATACTGAAATAAGTGAATCAACTAATCTAGAACTGACTAATCATTTTAAATCTGATGAAACACTTTTAGATTTGTAGTAAAGTAAACTATTTGCAAATGTTAACATCTAATTCCGCACAAATAATACAATTCGAGAATACCGCCCAAAATCAAATTTCAGAATGATGGAAATCTCGAAGGGCTCCTTTCCTTCAGAATTATCAGACAGATAATTCTTTCTGCCGCGAAGATTGTATTTGGAAATTTATCAAAGGATAATAATTTACTTCGAAAAGCGGCTGAATTCAAGGATAAGCCCAAAAGTAAGGCGCTGAAAGGTGATTTCCTAAACTTAATCACAAAACCAAATTGAATACGTTTATTACAAAAGGCTTTTAAAAGGAGGATATTGCGCCTCGCGCTATCCGGGCCCCGCTCCCCCAGCCTCTGACAAATTAAATGATATTTACTCCATTTAGGCCTCTTCGCCTCAACCCTTCAAATATCCACGCTGTTTATAGAATATTCAATCACGATTCTAGATTTTCTGTAAATAGTTGTTCCGTTTAAAGGGAATACCAGGTTAGATTACAAGTGTGTGTAGGTACTACAGAATGGTATGTTGAATACATTAAAATCATAAATTGTCATTCATTTAAAATGTATTTGAATACAATTTTCTTCCGATGGTTTGCGTAATTCTTCTAAACGCGGTACATGCACACCGTTCTATCATCAAACAGGTGAAAAAAATTATAAAATAAATTCCTGTCCCATCAGTACGTATTTAATTATGAACATTGAATCAGAATGACTGTAAAAGAAAAATCTACACAAACAAGACCTGGATCCCCAACCTTTAACATAACCTCGTATTAAATTATTCGGGTCATTGCTTATTATTCAGCCCGTTTTCTCGCCCCACTCTTCAAAGGTTCCGAGCGATTGGTTAGATACCGAGCAATTAGGAAAAAAACCGGTAGTATCGAATTGAATGGCGTGTTGGGTGGCGTTGCGCCACCTGTATCGAAGGCCCCCAGTTCTAAGTCTTATTTCTTTTTTGTCTCGGTTCCAGCCATGATATATATTATATAAAGGCCGGAGGGGTCGGACATAAACCGACAGGAAACAACGGGGATAAGAAACAGTCTCTCCTGCTGGCTCTTCTCATGCAACCCCCCTTCTTCATCATCCCTGTGCTCCCACCCTCCTGCATATTCATCAGTTTTTTTCAACCAGGCCGGCCTCGGCCTCGCAATGATTGATTTAATTAAAACGTTCATCGATTCAGTCGGAAGAAGTGGAAGCCGCCGCCTCTCGCCGACGGGGCATTATTTCTCTGGGCATGGCCACCGCAAATTTACTAATTGTTGGATTTTAATTGTGGGAAATTTATAATGCCGTCGGTGCCAAATTTCTACACGATCCGGGCAGAGATTTCCAAGGCGGGTCCAGAAGACAAAACCTACAAATACCTCAGAAAAGGGTACACAAGCGCTTCCGAGAAATATTCGGAATTGGAGATTACCAAGGACCTTAATAATCTAACTTTCGGTGTAACATCAGGTATGCTAGTATTATTAGGTTCTTGTCTTATGCGGCGTACTGTGGATAGAAGTTCGGACAGTATAGTATTGAGAAATTAAAAGTTGAGGAACATTTCTTATTTCTCATCCTATATTTAATAGACATCATGTGATATTGCACTTGCTAATGCCAGAATAAATTATGAAATAAATGCAAATACGGAAATAAGGCGGAGCTCCTCATTGTCATTTACGTGTGTAAGTGTGTTTATGCGTAGTGTTTAAAAAAAAATCGAATTCAGGGACAAACGCGCTCGCTCCTAAAGGGCTACAGTACCGCAGAACCGTGAAACGAATATTTGCGAGATTTCCTGCTTAGTTTGTAAAGGCACAGGTCGCCCAAATCCTGGAACCCAGTGTCCATATTTATGCCCGAGTTGTCCACGTGCCAGGGCGACGGTAGGGTCGTTCGCCACAGTTGCACCATCGGCAACACCTGCCACAGATATTGAAACGACCCTTACATACATCCCACCATCGATACATTTTGCCTGAATATACTTGATTTCGAACAGTCGGGAATGCTCAAGATTAGTCCAACGTGTTCGGTATTCCCCGTAACGCTTATTATTCTCTGCCCAATAAACTTAACGCAGACTTGAGAGAGTACTCATAAGAGTGATTTCTAAAATAAATGGCTTTTGCCTGGTGGTTCAACTACTGCATCTGTTACTACAAATGTTTCTGCGATTTGCAATTGGGGTCTAGCGTAGCATAGAAAAAGAATATAAACAAAGTAGCGCTTGTGAACTAGAGCTGACATAGTGTTTTATCATATGCAGAGTATGATAGAATCCTACGGTGTTTATTCACTGAAATACAGATATTTGTAAATTTGGTATAGTTTAGTGGTTTGAGCAGTCCGGCGTTAAATGTTTCGTTATACGATTAACCTGCAAATATCGACTGATTGCGAGAGGAGTTCATATAGTAATATTCATAATATTTGAAACATCTATGTTATCATAGCAGGACATTAATACCTATATATATATATATATATATATATATATATATATATATATATATATTCTATATAATATTTGGACTGTTCCGTTTAGATGTGGGAGCGGTATATAAACAGACGTGTCTGAATGCCCGTATTAGTTTTAGCTAAATTATAGGTAGTCGTTAGGAACGGCCTGCGAATATTTTGACTTTCCCACATCCAAGCAATTGAAATTCGGAATGCTTTTAACGATTTAGACGCCAAATTGAAAAAGGGTGGAGGGTCATATTTGCCCGTGTAACTGTAATTTGTTGTGTCCCTCCTAGCCTGGATTTGATTAAAGTATATAACAAAGGGAGGCAGGCGCATGATTAAATTATGTGACTGCCCAAGTTAATGAAATTGTACGCGGTATATGTTCGAATTCCACCGAGGGATTGAAGGCGGTAGTATCCGCAGGGCAACAGTAGACCGAATACCGAATAACCGTCACGTCATTGTTTGAAATACATTAAGCAAATATAAATTTATATTTGCTGTTATTTGAATATTAAATTTATATTCTTATTACAATGAATATTATAAATATGAATAGTAAGAAGAGACACACAGCAAAGGAGGATAAACAATGGGAGGGACTTGGTTCATTTAATTATCCGTTTTATTTCTTCTTTCATTATGTTCTTTTGCGGTCCCGAATGAATTCAAGTTATCAAGTAAGACTGTGTGGAGGGAAAGAAGGCTATGTTTGAAAATGCGGATTGACAACTGATAGGCGGCCCCGACCTACCTTTCCATATCATCCATCCCAGCATTCAGCCCACTTTGTCGAGTGTCGAGGCGGAAAAGGTTTCGCCGCTTGAGAGGTTTCTTCGGTGCGGGCAAGAAAAGACCCAGCAGCAGTTGGGCTTTATGGAAACGCGCAAAAAATCTCCACCCACCGACCAGTTCTTCTTTTATTTTTTCCTTTCGCAAACGACTCTTCGAGTTTCGAACACGGTCAAGCGTGTCGGTTATAGGCTCCCTGCCCCTTCCCCCATTCACCACCTCGATTATTGCGCGGACACTCCTGTGTCGCGCAAGGAATTCTCTTTAAATCCTACACCACGTGTTGAATTTATATACCGGACGAATTCTCATAACATCCCGCCAATACTACGAGAATTAATGTCCTATTCGAGCAAGCTGTACTATTCCTAAATACCCAATAACTCAACAAACTCACAGTACCTGTAGCAGATTCTATATTGGTATTTCTCAAAATTTGTATTAAATCATTTCTCAATTATTTCTGTGCTACTGCGCGGATATTAATGGAGGGGTAATGATGAATTTTTGATTCTACATTACACGAAAACTAATAAACAAAAGTACGATACACTTTAAGCTCAAAATGTGAATTAATTGTACTTATTAAATAAATTACTCTTATCTCCGATGTAACAGCGTAATAAACCGATTGGTCCGGTTGATTAAATCCGCAATTGTGTACGTAATCCACAAAATAAAACATATGCATGTATATGCTAGAACAGTGCTAAGACGGAGCACATTGACAAACTTAATCAAACGGAATTTAGAACATTGACACCATAGAGCTCTCAAACCTATTTAATTAGTTCAACCGAATGATTAATTTAGCAGATGCAATATATGGGTTACTTGTTGACCTCCACAGTCCCAACGATGTTCACGAATCCCATTATGTCGCCACCGTGGGGGCGGTTGCGATCGCGGATAAATTCACTCGAAGTTCACGTCGTCGTAGACCAATCGGACCGAAGTAACGACTTGGCGGTACCGCCTGCTCTTAAAAACCGGCCCGCCCGTTAGAACGAGTCTCATTCACCCTCTCCCCCCTCCCTGGAATCCGGTTGAGGAAGCAGTTGGAGACAGGAATGCACACACGGCGGACTCATAAGTTTGCCGGTGCGCGGGGCTTTCAGGTAGAATACAGCTCTGGGCACAGGCTGAAAGGCCGAGTTTAGGGCTGTAAAGAAGGGGCTCCCCATCGGGCGGAAAGAGTCCTCGGCTCCTTTTTGATTGTGTCTATTGGATCCATCCACGAGCGGGGAAAAGAAGGAAAGAGGGGAAGAGGTGTCGGCCCGGTTCCATTACCGTTATTCACTTTGGCGTTTCGACAGGCGCACTCCCCAGAAGAATTGGGCCTCCTATGAGAATACCCGCCTTTGTTTCCGCTCACGTCGGCTTAGTCGGTGGCGATTCCAAGTCGAATGCGCTATTTGACAGATCCTATCATATACTTTGTGTCAATTACCTTGCTGAAGGACAATATTTATCTTTATTAGGCTGTTATTTCGTTGACTGTTAAAAGAACTACACTGGCGATTCCCCGAAACATCACTTTAAACTAGACAGTTTTTCAACTTTTCCCATTGTCATTAGCATTCCTTCGGTGAAACAACAAAATTTTAATGTATGAATACGTAAACACATATATATTCAATTATTGTAGATATATGTTTCAGTACCGTTTTCTTTATGCCTTCCAGTACCTGTTACACAAACGTATTCCGAGAGGTTTTACGTCTATATTGAGTTCCGATAGTGCTATCAACAAAAAATAATTCGGTGTTGTTCAGATTTTAATTGGCAGACAATACCCTAAAGTTTGGAAGGAAACCGCTGATAATTTGCTTGCCGATTGTTTCGTTTGCCCGCGTATGACTTTTATTGAAACCCGTCGATCCCGACCGCAGAAATCAGGGTCGGTTCGGGAAATGCATCGTGGCATGTTTCTGGCAAGAGTTCTGACTCGGGCACTTGATTATGCGTTCAATCCCCGACGAGGGTTCGGACGTGTTTGAGGAGTCCTGTAGGAACACCACTCCCGCGCCCCGCGCCCCAAGCCAGAACCATCATCCCCAGACCAAGAAACGGAAGATGAAAAGGGGCCGGGCCCCTGGCACAGCCACTGGCCAGCGCCTCCTTTAATTAGTTACCAGGCAAGCACTTCACCCTACTTCCCGCGCTGATTCTAGTCTTGCCTAGAATGCAATGTCGGAGGTAGTGAAACGCGGGTAGATGTCTAATAAGGGCTTGAAATATTTGATTTTCTGCGACTTTTTCCCGTTGAGCCGATAGGATACAGACATAATTCATAATACTACGCGTATAATACTATAACTTTTCAATTATACAATATCCTTGTTGCCGAATGACCCTCGGGACGGCCACCGCGAAACATCAATCGACCGACGCAAGTGTACTCCCCTTTCGGCGTTTTTAAATCGTTTATCGAATCAATTTATCTGGGTAAATTAGAATTGCGACAGAGCGCACCGAGTAAAAGCGTTTAATATTCTTTTCTTTTACCTTGTCCCTAAATCCAGATTAGAGGTACTGAACTTCATTTATTAACAGTAAATAATTTATATTATAGACATAAATAAAATGTTTTATTATTATAAATGTTCGATTACGATAAATTTAAAAATCATAATAGTTTCGGAAATATTAATTTCGAATGGTCGAATCGTCAACCTCCTGATTGAATACTATAAACCCGCAATTATCTTGTTTGACTTGTTTTATATATACTCCGGAACAGAAAAACCTTGTTTGAGTTATGACTTTGAACACGGGATAAATACAACTTTGAATTTTATGCCCTATTTCCCTTCCTGTTCAGTTTTTGGTGTTACCTTTTTAATATTCAGTACCGAAGTTGAGCCTCAAAATTTGCACAGCATGTGTTATTAAGCGGCGGGGAAGGTGGTGATCCTAAAGTATTGAGCTTTACTGAAAACTTGTAATTAGCACTTTAGGTTTCCCAAATACTGGTTTTAAATGAAAATTTACTATAGAGAGAGAGCTGTGGTACTTAATCCCCAGGCGCCTGTGTTTTACCGCCACTGGCGATAAATCAAAATGGCAAGACCTGCCAAACTACGAAAATTGACATGATTCCCGACTGACGACTATTAGCAATTGAAATTTCATAACGACTGGTCCCGAGGATTGGTCGATTTGGAATGATGAAATCGACAAAAAACGTGCCGACAAATCTGGGACATTATATGCGAAAAGGGTCTATAAATAAGTGCAGCGGTAAGTAAATTAGGCCAAGGCCCGAGGGATTTAAGCCGCGTTGACTTGGAAATTAGAGGGTTCGAGTGGAACATTACTTAGTGTGGCCCCGACCGCCGCCCGCCCTCCCCGCGGCCCACTTCACGAGTTGTGCGACAAAATTGTGGCCCAATTTTAAGGAAATAAATTCTTTAAAGTGTCCCATAAATTCGGGCGGGGGTGAGGGGCCTGCCGGGCGATACAAACTTCCCTTCATAACATATTTTGTCCGGCGGTTCTTACCTCTAAACGGATCTAAACGGCCCTGTTTAAACCATACAGTCGACCGTGTCAGCGTGATTCCTTTCCCAGAATTCTCGATAGCCGGCGATAACGAGGGTAATAAAAAAACCTGATGACGATCCGCTTTAATAGTACGGCACAAACTCGGAGTTCAGTTAACTAATTCTATGAATTTCAATTGGTTAATCTAGTGGAACTCACAAACTCCGGTGTATTCAATAGATATCAGTATAGGCATTCAGTTTTTTTGCTTGGTTTCATGTCTGTACTATTTGAGTAGTTGAGTTGAGTGGCCTAGCGTTTTATAACAGTTTACTGTTCGACATTCATGTGTACGTCATGCTGGTTATTTGAAACGGAATTTAATCATCAGGAAATTGGATTTACACAAAGAAAAACATATCGGTTAGGCAAATAGAGCAGTTCCAGCATCAACCTGAGATTCCGTGATAATTTAATATATTAGTTTTTGGTCCCTCCTGGGTTTGGAATAAAATCACTCTAGTAATCACTGACATAATGGTTTTTAAGTTAGGCTAGTTTCGGTTTCTCGTTATCGCCTGCATCATTCCTTCAGTAATATGGTGTGATACTTAACCAAATAGGCCAGTGGAGATAGATAAACGCAAAAAAATGGCTATATCTCTAACCCAACAAATAACTAGCATGAATTATAATTTTGATGTTTCCACATATAAAATAAAGTTTACCTGTTAATTTTAAATGCAGCGAGAATTATTTCAAGATCTAATTTCTGTTTTCATTTAGCTTTCCGTAATAACGAAACCTAAAATTACGTTAAGCGGAACGCAAGATAAAAAAAAGTGGAGTCGATTATATTTTTATTCGAGAACAAAGGCGATTTAATTAAAACGTAAAACGTTTCTGGGCCGAAGTTGGGGCTGTTCTGAGCGGCCAAGGGAGTAGAAAACAAAGATGAGACGGGAGGGGAACCCTCCGAGGAATCCACTTAAGGCGGTTAAACGTTATAAGACGGGAAGAGTTAAAATTCATGCGTAATAAGCCTTTTGTATCCATAGAAAATGAGAGGAGCACTTTTCAGGAGGCCCTGGCAGAAGGAAGGAAGGAAGGAAGTGTACACCGTGAGGCAAACGACACCTCTAAACATCAATTTATTTCGATACCTTAAAATGTGCTCAGCTGCGCGTGTTAAATGACAATAACCATTTTGGTATCTCAATTTTTGGAATCCAATATATTATAAAATATTACAGTAGGCAAAATGTAATGGAACGTACGAAAAAGTATGTTAACATGTTAATAAAAGATTAATTAAGAATACAGAACACGTTTTGCATTTTCAACTAACTCCTGTAATTTTCTGTAGCCAGTGAGATACCTGAGAAATACGTATGTCAGATGCTGAAGCATCCAGTACCGTACAGTGTTTTTTTTATTTCATTAATAATTTAATAAATTCCAATAATAATAAATTCCATTGCTGACAGGATAAATATTTCAACAGTATATTTCATTAATTTGCTTTTCGTAGGAAAACTCAATATTTAGTATTTAAATTAAATAACTTATTTTATTTTAATTGAAGGGCCAATTTTATTGCACAGCCCTCCTTTTTTTGATGTCATCGCATTTCATGAGCTTTTAAAACGCCCATAATTTTTCTACCGTAAATTAAATTTCCATTCATTTCACCAATCGTTCGCCGTATACACCGACCGTTCGTTATACCGCTTCAATTACCGTGACAGATTTGGTTTCTGCGAACATGGGCGTTTTTGAATTAACTAAAAATCAGAATCGCTCTCCCACCTGTGTGTGTTCCGAAACTTCTGAAATCGGTAATGACGGTTATTGCATTCGAAATTAATTCCTCCGTTAATTTGCATTTTGAACGACTGGAAGTCAACACTCGGTCACAGTTGACCTACGGAATTTCATAAATATGGTACAGACAAATAACATAATTAGTACGTAAACGCAACCATGGGAACTTGGAATTTCGTCATAAGTCAAATAATCCATCAGTAAATATTTTAGTCGCACAAATAAATAAATATATCGTTTTTAAATTGTTTTGTTTAAAATTAAATTCAGGGGGCGTGTTATTGGTTTGTTATTTAGTTCAATGCTACTCGGTTGACTTGAGTTTTGTGAACTGGAGGCATCGGCTCCGCTTCGACTGACGTTGTTGGAACCACAATGACGGACGAAATGTTCATTCGGCCGGTGTAATTAAGTGACTCTATCTTCCATCTTTGAGTGTGTTCAGCCGCGCTTTCTTACAGTCGCAGTTTCATTTATGTCAGGGACGCATGTTATGCTGAGATGAAGTAGCTACTTCTGGGTACAAAAGCACTCCGTGGGAACATTCAGTGGTTGGTTGGCGGGTGGGTGGGTCTTGGTGGTGGGTTAAAGAAGTTGACAGGCTGCTTAAATAAAGTGGAACGGCGGTCGAGCTTTAATTAATTTCGCCGGGCTCTTATACGCCGGCAACTTCCGACGCAATATAAATATTCATGGGGCTTGTTCGCCGGGACAGCCGCCCATCGGTAAACTAGTTTTATAATTTTATTTATTATAATTACTGAGCACAAAACCGTCGGGAAACCGATTTCTGGAAGGAAATATATAATAGTGCCTATATTTTTTATATATTAATTTCCGACTACAGGAAGACGTTGAGTATTCGCATCGTCTTTACGCATCAAGAGTATTCTGAACGATGAATTAATCGTTTTATCATCGCCCGTTTGAATTGATGCGTAGATTCGAAAGCACTTTGGTGTCCTGACATCTATTATAATAAAATCGTTACAATACCACATTTTCTAGCAATAGATACTCAAGACATTGAATCAACTATCGTCTTTCGATTTGATTACCTAATGATGTGTTAGATTAGGTACGTAAAACGTGGAGTCTGGGGATAATTATTGCAGTAAATGTAAATTTGTCCACCTAAAACCGTACGATTGACGAAACGTAAATAGGACTTACTCTCATAGCGTGATGGCGCTAAAATTGTTCGGGCAAAAATCTTTTCTTTATTTTTATTCTAATAATTGTATTAATATTCTACAATTAATACTAATTGCATTAGTACTCCTATTAATAACCAGTTTTCATAATGGCAAATATATAAGAGAATTTTCCGAGATGTTAATGCAGAGGAAAGCCAACGGGTCCAATAGGGTTATGAAAATCCTTTCATACTGGGGCCCCAGAGACGCGCGGTTCAGATAACATCCTGTCCGACCACGATAATATATATGGGTTGGGAGGGGGTGATCGGGTGGTACAGGAGCTGGTATCGGACCGTGTAGAAACTATGTTGGGAGGGCAAAAATAGAGAGGAAGGGAAGGCCGAACGGAAACAGGCTGCAGAGCCGGTCGACACTCGCCCATCGATTTATACCATTCCGGCCCAACTTCTTCCTAGTTGCACTTCTCCCCTAGTCCTCTCGTATAAAACAGCACATCCCCCATCTGGAAAGCACTAACATATGACCGGGAACGTAGAGACAGATGTACTATGCAATGCGAGATAAGGAGGCGAACATTGATTTATTTTTTAACCCCGAGGGTTTGGAACATCGTTTCACAACTTTCGAGGACAGTTTTTATCATCATCACTGACTTCTCGTCATAGTAGTATTGCGTTAGTAAAATATATGAGGTTTTCCTTATATAAAATACATACTTAATACCTGTCACAGTATGCAAAAAACTATAGCCCTTACAAAAGAAAGACTTCGAAAAGGCCTTGTTTTTCACGAATTTAAATCATAAAGGGTCCCTTGCTATTTATATGGTAATTATAACTATACACTCAAGGCGAATTACTAGAATCGAGATTAACAGCTAGCTTTGTCCCCTAGGTATAGTTTGTGACCTATTAAACTGTAGCTTGAGTTTAACTTCAATTCCCTCACGAGGAATTATGGCAGTAGTTGCACATTAGGGATTAGCCTAAAGATAATTCTGTTTCTGTTAGCGCTTTTGTTTCTGAGTAGAAAGCTAAAACACTTTAAAAACAAGGATTAATATCTAAGGTAATCATTTCGCTTTCTCCAAAGGCCCAAAATGCTGGCCCACATTTCGAACTGCTGACAATGGCAAAAGGGCCTTACGATAAATGGAATCAATCTATCATTGAGAGATTTTTAAACCTAAAGATAGATTGATCGACTTTAGCCATATTCGAAACTCAACGGCCGGTAAGTATTCATAGGGCAATCTCCGGAAATTAGTACTGATTGTAGATAGAGACGGAGAGTGATTATAGCTGGCAAACAACCTTGGATAAATAAATACCAGTAACAAATTCGCTGCGGGACTACTCCATTTCTAGAATCGAATGGGTATTAAAAATCAAAACAAAGGGCTATATATTGTAAAATAGGCCGATATACCGTTGCCGTGATTCACGTATTCACTACCGAACATACCTGCAGAAAAACCTTTTCAAACCAGTGGACACCTCCCCCTACCAGCTCTCAAAGTGCTTATTTGTCTGCACCTGACGAGGCTGAATAATCTGAAGGGAGCCAAGGGTTGGGGGAAACAACAGATCCTTGAACAGTAATCTTAAACTTTCTACATTGCGAAGGTCAACGCCGTGTTGTGAATTATTCAAAAAATATATTAAATAAATTCGCAGAACACATTTAATAACTTACTATCGTTAGTTTTGAACAATTTCATTATATTCTTGTTGACTAACGGAAGATAGCTTTTTGATACTTTTCTTCTAAATATGAAATTTATGGAGAAAAAGAATGTTTTCAATAAAATTGCCGTTTAAACGACATTATTTTTGAGCTGCTCGGGCTTGCCGGAGGGAATGATGAGTGTAGAGTATTATGGAGGCTAGTTATATCTTCTACGTTCCCCGCCATCCATTTCTTGTCAGAATAATTTAACACGATAAATATATTAATGTAATCATATTTATGATATTCGCGCGAATGATATTGATTGTGGGCGACTAATTATGCCGTTTCTTTTTAAAGAACATGGAGAGAACATTTTTTCAATAAAATTGACATATTTGAAAGAGAAAATGTCGACAAGAGGGCGGTTGGTCGCGCGTGAAACTTTTAACAAATTGCAACTACCGTCGAATCTCAACGCCGGCGTCACGCCCGAAAGAGTAACGTCATTTAAAGTAACTCGAATCCGGAAGTTAACGAAGAAAAAATATAACAAAACTTTTTTGCGAACTATGTCTCAGGGCTTATAAGGCGCTGGATGTGTACCGAAATTTCTATCTCTTGTGTGCCGGTTGTTGAAGGTTGAAGGAAGAAAGTTTGGCCAACAAACTTGGTTCCTGGGGAATGTGTCGTGGAGCCCCCGCCCTACGCCCAACGCCCATAAATTACATTTCCTCTCTCCTATGATGCCGCATATTTCTCCCTCCCGTCGTCTACGATCCTGACCCCCTATTTTTTACTATTCGCTCATTAACAAGTTTACTGGTAGTGGGGTGGGGAGCCAGTCTCTTCTTCAGAAGGCATACGTGAAAGTGGAGGGTGAACGGGGGAAAATATCGCGAAGGATTGAACGAAACTTTTATTCCAGTTTTAAATTACTCGATTAAAAGGGACTGAAAAAATCCGTAAAAATCAAGTAATATAAATAAATCCTAAATACGTCCATTAACGACTCTCGGCCTAAAAACCGCATTTTTGAGCCGATTTTGCGCCTAAAAACCCCACTTTTGAGCCTAAAAACGGCATTTTTTAACCGATTTTGCGCCTAGAAACTGATCCGGCACTTTTTATTAATTGCTAATTTTGGATTGGAATTTGTATTGGATACTTTCATTTAACAGTCATG
This sequence comes from Lethocerus indicus, assembly GCA_019843655.1. Taxonomy (NCBI): domain Eukaryota; kingdom Metazoa; phylum Arthropoda; class Insecta; order Hemiptera; family Belostomatidae; genus Lethocerus; species Lethocerus indicus. The sequence continues at coordinate 13,671,088 of JACDQD010000003.1, read as the reverse complement.
ATAGGCTAGATATAGGTACAAGCTTACAAGGAATTAGAACTAAACGTTATTGATTGAAATAAGTCAAATGTTAAAGGATAGTCATAAAACATTTAATGAAATAAGGGCAACGATATTTTGATAACTTTACTACAATTTCCAGATTAGTTAAAGGCGAAAAAATTGCTATCAGGATTTAAATATAACACCTTGCATCACTAAGAAATCGATACCAAAATGAAAACGGATTAAGTTCTTAGCTTCTGGCAAGAAGCCTAATTGCAAGTCATGGCTGAGAAATTTATTGATATTTTGATCCTAATCTTGATTCTAATTTGAGTTCGCGTCCCCGGTTTGAACACATCTACACGGCCTCAGTCTAAATGTCTAGCAACATACATTCTTATGATGGAAACATTCAAGTTATTCCTGATCGCATAATGTGTGCCACGTATCGTAGCACATCCTTTTTTAAATATTCGAAGTGCGTTCCCTCGTATGATGTACGCCTGTCTTCTGAGATGTATATTCTAGACTTATGCTAGGAAGCGAACAACCAATTTTCGATCTGCTCTTCAATTTTTCCTTTCAATCATTCTCCTGTGGAAAACGGCCATACTGTATCAAAACTCTAGAATTGGTATAGAGCACATATTTGGCTTCGTGGCCTCTGGGACGCGGTGTCAACTTATCCAGTCTTCGGAATCGTTCCTGTTTCACGTTTGGCCCACGTTTGGCGGCTATCCCGTTAGCAGGGATGTAAAGGCGGAACGAGGCGTGGCGTCTGGTTCGGAGAAACAAATAAAAAGAGAGACTTAGAGACGCAAAGATAAGACGGCCCTCCTCCTCGCTAAATTTGAACTTCATAAAAATATACTATACATTCAGTAAAAGCGAAATTATTTTTCTAATTTACCTGTAATTATTGTTGTTTATAATAAGCTGACTAGAATTGTGGCACAATATCAGTATTTAAACATCAACATTAATAAACATGTTAACCACAACTGTTCAGATTGCTCGTACGTTTTAATATTTACATAATGATAATAATTTTTATCTTTATCAAACTAAATGCTTGAGTCGCGTAAATGTATTTAAAATAATCAGTAACAAAAAAAGGCTTATAGAGACCAATTAATATTGCACAGCGGCTACCGTCCGATGTGGAATGAAAATGAATATCTTTTTCACCTCTCATTTCAAAGAATTTTAACATTTTTAGCATGTATGTTTTGAATTAACAAATATTTCAGCCAATATAGACTGAGTGGAAACAAAATAATTCCACCAAGGGAACGATTCTAAGAACACAAGATGATTAGACCCAATTAAGGCAATTGAAAAGAATTAAAAGTCCACAAATTTAGCTTATGGAGTCCCGAACAAGACGTCTAATACCAAATTGATAAGCACATAAGTTATGTGTTGGAGAAGTCCGCAAATTTAAATACATTTATGATACTTGCAGTTGTGTTATTGAATTTGGGGGAATATTTTTATCGCCTTTTTAACTCTCAAATATACGGTAAAAAAAATATTTTCAATAGAATTGACATATTCGAATAGTAAAATGTCCAGTAAAACACGGCGCCTAATACTAGAATGAGAAGCCCATCAGTCATGCAGGTTAGTATTAGCGCCGTTTAAACGACATTCTCTTTGCGCTGCGTGGGCCTGCTGTGGAAATATGCTGACAAGCTGAGTCAAATAATTATTGATACTGTTAATATATATGTCTCATACGATCACTGATATTCATGATTGAAATTTCATTTTCAAACTTAAGTGGAGTAATTGTTTATACCGAAGATCATTCCAATTAATTGAAATCACTATGGCAATGGCACCGCCCGCGCATCAGTTATGGTACACAATATGCTTAATTTTGTGCAATCCGGTGGCAATTTATTCAAATCCTTCCTCTAAACCACATGAGGCTACTATTAAAAGGAGTTCTTAAAAGTACACATGACTTACCGACAGTATTCGTTATCTTTCTTTAACAATCATATCCATCGGTAACAATTTTCAATTTTTTTAAGACTAACTTAATTTCACAGTTATGGAACTAAAAAGAAAGAAAAGACATTAAGGGCGACATTTTTTATTCCGTTGATGATAAATGTTTGACGAGAGGCATTCATTTTATAACATTCATTAAATAAGACACTTATCTGACTGGCGGCCTTTTTGAATATTCATTCAACCTCCACTCCCGTACCGTTGGGAATGCGCCCATCCACAGGGGACAAAATACACAATTGCCTCATAATTCATTTATAATTCTAAAGAGTCGTTGCCATCCCCCATTGATCAGTCCGTGGAATCGACTAGAAGTCGGATATTTTGCTTAATTTGATTTTTACGATGGGAGTTTACTAAAGGTAGGCCACCTTTAGATTATTACAAAATATTGACGCAATCATTACCAGAAGAAATGAAAATTATTAGTGCAATATTCAATTGAGCTAATCTGGTGCCGTGTTGAACGGTGGCTGAGCAAAATTTCTATTCCAAAATATACCACCTGCGACATTTATGCCAAGATTTCTTCGGGGAAATCTCCGAAGAAATACTACAAGCACGGCCACCGGCTTTGAAACAAATTAGCGCCTAACAAATGAAGCCCGAGTTCTCGACTTGCGGGGGGAGTTACTTAACTCGAGATCGGTGGCGCTCTCACCTTAGGGCCGGGAATAAATTACAGCCCTGTTTTACGGAAACAACGCTCGCCCCCTTCCAACAGTCCTGGGAATACATAATTTCAATTACAGTTTGAAACCGTTTGAAGAAGCGTACGCTTATTAACGTGTTTCTCGCGACGGTAGAGAATAAACCACTGCCACGATGCTTGGTTGGGAGGAAAGTATTTACTTATTAATTTATTATTCAACCATCCCTATTTGCTACCCTTATATATTATGGACATCTACTGATTATTCTTTTATAATCAATAAATTCAAATATCACAGACGAAGAATGATTCAATGGGAACCTTTTCTTGGTAATGTGAGGTACTAAACGTAAGAACATGAGCCGGGGGTGTGGCACAAGCCTTTTTCAATGACTTTTAGCTCAACAGGCAAGGACACTGACAGTGCAGAGAGGATGCTCCCCAACCAACTGATGTAAATGATGAAAAGCTAGTGTAAAACAAGAACCCGGTTTAGAAAAAGGCTAAATCTGTATTCCTAACGATGATTTGCAAGTAGGAACTCAGGAATGTGCCCAAGATGAAGAAATAATTTAATTCATTAAACTGCCACCCAACAGAACACACCAACCGGAGAAGAGAGAGAGATAAATAAAAGCCGAAATTTATATAGTCAAAATAACATCCTTACATCTACTCGTTTTGTCTCTTTTGGGAAAGTCGTATGTGGCGACGGCGGTTTGAAATCAAAAGGACAAAAGGGGGGGGTGGATGGAAGTGCCCACTTTTGGAGTGCCACAATTGGAGCCTCTTATCGGCGGTCTAACGGTGGGTGTAGATTTAATTGTCGGTGGCCGGAAGTGAACAATTGGCGGGGCCGGCAGTTCCGCGCCCTCCCCCAATTAGCAGCCCTGTACCAACCCCCCCCCCCTTACATCGGCATTCCAGTCTGCTGCGAAATTATTTGCTTTCGTATTGATATCTCTTCTATGTATAAGATGAAGACAAACAGAACATGAGGTCACTACCTAAGCTAAATTCAAATTCATGAAGTCCGTTTTTAATTCTGCCGAAATCGTTACGATCACCGCAATATGATTTAAAAAACAATTTTATTTATATTCGGAGCTATATTTCGTGAAGACAACGGAGCATGGCGGAAAGGCCGGGAGTGTTTATATCAGCCGTATGATACACAGCATGAGATTTAACCTATAATGGATTTGTTTAGGGCGTAATAAAATAATTCATGCGACAGTCGCCGATGGATCACCTTCCTTCCGTTCGCGTTAAAATATATAGCCGATATTATACAGCACCGTAACAGTTCTTCTGGCCGAATTTGGTGTACCATGAGACAAGAGATATTATACACGCATACATAAATTTAAAGATATGGTTCATTATGTAATTAAAACATATCGTGGCAATCCATTGTTTTGTTCAAATCATTAGAGAAATATTTACTCTACAGTATCATCCTTGCGAATCTTTCCCATATCACCAATCGCTTACGTCGTTTTCATCTTCTCGAACAATTCAGTTCATTAATGTTTTTTGCAATCGAATCTATTTTACAAAGGATATTACGACACAATATTATTCGTAAGCGATAGTGAATATCACAGGCTATGTTTTTCGAAGGACCAACTGTAACACCTCCTCGGCCAACGTCCATACAAATACATTCTACTCATTTATTCTACCCATTCATCCGAAAGACCTGTTCAGCCGATAGTTGAAAAACTGCTAAAAGACACCAATAAATCTTTCCTTTTACCGATTTCCATCCACTCATGTGTATAAGAAGGAAATTCCGACCCAGGCGGAAAATTCCTACGGGGAAAATGTAGATTCTGCGGATGTCAAAATGCTTGCCTTGCTTCATATGCTATCGACTCTGCCTCGTCAGTTCAACTTGTGCCGAGACACTACGAGGGATGCGGAAAGTTGGCACATAGACATATTAGTAAACCTAAGAGAATGGGATGTACTTTAACCAACTTTCGGTCCTGTTAGAAAGTTGTATAGGGACTCGAAATAATGTCTGCAATTAATGTTCGCTGAGTATATATATATATATATATATATATATATATATATATATATATATATATATATATATATGTGTGTGTGTGTGTGTGTGTGTGTGTGTGTGTGTGTGTGTGTGTGTGTGTAAAGTGGTTAAACTAGAGAAATAGGCCGTTAATTTGTTAAAGGGCCAATATAAATTTTAGAGGAATCAGATCAATTAGGATCAGGAGCACTACTCAAGAAAACTTTATGAATTCAAGGGAATTTCACCTTCTATTATTCCCTAAATTAGAATAATACCTTCTACTCTTCAAAACTTTTCAATGTGGGAAAAATCTGATAATGATTAAAATTCCGAAATGCTAGTATAAAATAGACCACAAGGAAGGGTACAAAAATGGTGTAACCGTAAAGTACACACCATAAATAATATCCTCTGTTTTATTGTATTCCGTTTCTAGTTTCTGGCATAACCCTAGCGTCGTTCGTACAAATTCTTGTCGAATTCGGGGTGAGCAATTTGTCCAATCCTTACCAGAATTCGAGTTACCTTTGGGGACTGAAAGGCCGCGACGATTACGAGGGCGGAATTGGGGGGAGGAAAGCGGGCTCACGACCGCCCATTTCAATGGGCTTTTAATGGGTCATAAATAGGGAGGCGTTCGGTGGTGGTGGTGGCGAGCTGGCCAGGGGACCGGTGGCCGGCCACCAACTTGCTCAAATAGGCGCGGCACTTGCTTTGCGGTCTCGTTAGACCGGTCACAATGTTCTAATAGAGGCCCCTAATACAGCCCTGTCCGGCACAGCGTTCACCCGCCAGTTTCCCCCACAACCACTTGAAGTTAATGCTTTCCAACGCGCTCCTTCCAACGGGTAGAACGAATCGCCACAGCGCCATTACGGGCCGGGGGTGGGGCCGGGGTTCGTGACCCCGCCAACAATTTGACACGACAATTCCTCGCTAAACAAGTGCCAATAGTAAGCCGCTATACAGCAGTTTTCATCAAGCAATCTCTAATAAAAGCAATACTAATGTTATTTGTAATTAGTTAAGCGCCAGTTAAATACAGGTTGAACAAATATGGATATCAAAGTAAATAATGACGAAAAATTAACTCGTGTCCTTGATTTATTCCCAAAAATATTAATTTTTATTTTACAATAATAGGCATAGTGAGCATCAAGATATTTACTGACGCCCCGCATATGCCACTAGGACACTAATTGATTTCGGTTAACTACATAATTATTTTTTCAGCTTTAGTTTAGTTGGTCTTTCATTTTTCTCTCTCTTCCATATTTTATGTGTCAATACCATTGCAGATATTACATGTTCTATACAGCTGAGCTCAACTGGGCAGGTTAATCGAAACTTCTCATGTCAACTCGTTTATATTGGACTAAATAAGGGGAGGAAGAATTGAATGATTTCGTCGGCGTAAGGCCAACCTAAGCAGCAGGGACACAGTTCGAGTAGCGAGACTTATAATCATATTGTAATTTTTCGGCCCGACTGATTACGTAGAACAGTAATTTAATAAATTATACGTCCGATATTGTATTCCACGCGTGGAGAAAGCGAATTTATTCCGGCCGATCGCGGGACAGGACTGTGCTATTAAGGAATCTATCATTATTATATTTGTGTCAACCCGATTCCAGAATCGACACGAACCTGGGATTTATCACGGGATTTCTAAAAATCATATTTATTGCTGTTATTAATTACGTAATTATGTCGGGGACTTATAGGGTAGTCTCGATACCGAAGATTGATAGATATTTTCGTTTCGTAATAAAATTCCTATTCGATTATAATTGCATTACTTATAATGAGCAATAAAGTGACTGCACTTTTGATTTAATAGACATGTACATGATTTTAATGGAAAAATCACTTTCTACACGTTTTAAGTTAGAGCACACGTAGAAATAATTAAATAAATAAAGAAAGGAAATAAATATGTACGTATATATACTAAATATACAAGCGATTAATTCAATTCGTGAAATTATTTAGTGTTCGTCATTTCTTGTGAAGAGTGAATAAACCAAATAGTTCAGTGGTCGACCACGCCGCCCGTAATGTGTCGCAACGCCGTGAATAAAAAGTAAAAATGGTCAGGATAATTGGGGCTTTGGTTCCTGTTAAAATAGCTGAGCAATTATTGAATGTTTGCACGTGAGACCGCGCTTGAGGTATTCGTTGCTCGCATGTCTGAACATAGAAGTTCGCGGATAAGGGACTGCCTGTGCTTTAAAATCACCGTATAAAAGGATTTTTCGCTTTCGAAAAAATTCAAATTTAATCCCTTCCTCAAGCGCGCGACCAGGTAATATACCTGGAAATGCAGTCATTGCCAGGAGTTGGATCGCCATTACTGACGATTCGATTTCCTTTTTTTCTATCAACTTAACGGAGGCCGTTTTTAAAAATTTAATTAACCTTCCGGAACTAAAAGAGTATGCTTTAAAATTAAATGCTCCAAAAAATAGATTAAACTGCCAGGTCAAATTTAGTTACTCTAAAATAGCGTACGGTTCAAAACATCCATTCTATATTATACGAATGAACGTAAGTTAGATTTTGTTCTTTAGAATCACTTTTTCACAATTGCGAAAGATATAGTGAAAAAGATAGTGAATAATAGATCACTATAGTGTTGTTGATTTATAGTTCTCGGTTAAGTACATAAAAGTTCCGCGTTATGGAGAGTTTCAAGTTCGTAATAACGTCGGCAATATAATTCAGATCACGCAATTGAAATTAGAAGAACTTGTCCCCGACAGATTCCATGTTGCTTATATTTTCGAAATGATATTTTAATATGGCTGGCATTTTTCAAGTATTTATAATAAGGAAGTTTCGTGTTAGCCAAAATTTCGAGATTTTACAAGACAATAATAAGCCCAGGCAGTAGCGTTTTTGCAATTTACATTTCAGCCGCTGAAGGTCTACGTAATATTCTTGCGGCCTATCTTTTATAACGCTCAAGAATAAATACAGTAGGTCCTGAAACGTAAAAAAGTTTAATACGAATTAGTCAAATAGAGTGAGCGGTGTGAAAAAAACGAAGGAGAAATCGAGTGCCCTTGTAAAGGAGAGCTGAAAATAAAAGGAGCACCGTTTATAATATGGGCGGGTCTTTGGCCCGGCCGGGGCGCATGATGATGTATGCAAATCGAGTCGCCCTCCGAAATACAATTGCGGTATATTTTAATGAAATTAATTATTCGTCGGTCCCACCAACGAAAAATAATAACGCCGGACAAAAGACCGCTGTAACCGAAACCGATTTAAAGAGAAGGGTTGGAAAAGAAGCAAAGGAATGGCTCGCCGGCTTAGAGCGGTATAAATAACAACCAATCCCCCACTGTGGAATGGTCTCGTGGGGTAAGAGCGGAAAGATATAGTCACCCTAAGCTTTCTATATTTTCTGTATCCCCATCTAGCGGATCATAAGAATCACGTAACGGATCGGTTGAACCGCTCAACGCGAGGAACTGAGATGTCACGCGGGTTGAAACTACGAATTCGATTACGAATTCTATTTCTGGTATAATTAATTCTACCAAGTAAGAATATTCCAATACCTATTAGTCTATGTTATAAAGACATGTTTTTTTAATGTTTTTATTATCTGTCAAGATCATAAATGACATTATACAATCATCATTAGATCATTTGAACGTTCATCTTATACTATCCAACTTTAACGTTCCTGTCGGTTTCGATTTACAACCTTATCGTTATCATCAGCCATCATCGTGGAGTGAATCCATAAATTTATTTCACAGTAGGGCTTATTAGGTTTACAAAACAACTTTAAAATAATTATAATTATCAAAAAATGACATTATACTTTAGCGAGGCGATGCAATCAACTAACTCATAGTGTCATACACATAGAAACAGTGTGACCAGCGAAAGATGACAATATCTGCGTAGCGACGAATGTATACATTATGATACCAAAATCGGTATTTTCTGTTGGAGGGGAATTTTCAAAGGGATGATAAATACTAAACAAACTGGAGGAGCGGGGGGCCTCCCTTTTAACTTTTCAGATGGTAGGGGTGTGGGGGGTACCGAGCTGGCTCAAAAGCGATAAAGCGTACTCCGGTCGCCGCCGGATAAATTGAGTTGGTATAGGACGCTCCTTCCTTAAAGGTAGACCATTGATTGTGGTCGAGACGGCTCCAGAGTGCCATTACCATGCTATTAAACGGAGACCGCGACGGCAAAGCTTCACCCAGGGTCCTTCTATACCCGGGGCCGCACAATTTCGAATAAATCTTCCTTTAAATTCGGTATCAAAGAGACGCAAATTTGTATGTAAATAACTGGGAGGGGAAAACACCTCACCCCTTGAGATATGAAAATTTGGCTGGAAAAACCGAGATACTGAATTTATTTATAATATAATAAATTCATATTCGATAAGGACGAATACACTATATTTCGTAGCATTTGGCTTGGTAATCAGTTTATCCCTGATTCCGAGCTTGGTTTGTCAGTTCATCGTTTTAATAAATTACGTTGCAAAAAATCCACGTAACAATATTTGAAATATTTTCAAAGTTATAAATATTATCAACCGTTTGGTTAACATTTATTTTATTAACTTTTATTTTAGTATTGGTCTCGTTACTAATAATAATTGTCTCTTAGCAACACCAATAATAATATGAGGATAATATTTCGAAATAATCGATATATATATATATATATATATATATATATATATATATATATATATATATATTACATGTATTATTATATAATACAGCAATATTAAACTGCTTATATAATGAAATGTTTAATTCGCTAAAGGAAAATTCAGACAATTATCCAGAACGAAAATCGGAATAAAAGTTATAAATACTGGTAGAACAAATTTCACCAATTTCCGACATATTGTTTTTAATTGCTTTACTTTAACCTGCTTGGTATGATATAGCACCGGTACACTCCAATAGACTGATTATCCTTGTCGATATTAGGGGATCATGTAGTTAGTAAGGGGCTTAAAACTTGGCCAGTAATGAAACTCGATTCGAGCCTTTAACAATTCTCCATTCAGGTGCGATCGTGACCGACGCATTATTGAAAATGTTAAATACCCTCCATAAGATCAATTCATTATTGGAGATAAAGGTTTTAAATAATTTTCAATTATCCCACATAGAAATACGCAAATACTATGCATTTTTATATACGATTGTACTATATATTATAAATACTGTATAATTGTTGATTGATTAGGGCACATTATAAAATAAAAAATAAGAAAATTTGGGTCAAATGAATGCTACGATGAGAATATGTGTGGATATAATTTCAGGTTGTAATTCCTTCGTATAAATTTTATTAAATTTTTAAATGTTAAATAATTTTGATACAGAAGATAAAATGTTTATTCGACGCGGAGGAGTAAAGTATTTATTCGGAGCCGGTGGGAGGTGAAACGATGCCCGGAGATGGGCCAGAGCGTCGATGGAGATGGAGAACCAGTGGAGGGGCCTCCAGCGGGGGCCCGGATATAACAGTTATGCCGAGAGGCAGGAGGGAAAAAATTGAGATTGGGCGCCGCCCTTGTTCCAGCACAAAGCCCGTACAAAGCTCCCCCACACCATCGGATGGGGGAGAACTGGGCAACAGTTTCCGGAACTTAATTCCTCCATAATGATCCCGCGACGAATGCGAATCAACAGAAACAATCATTGAGTAACGAGTTTTCACTCAACAGATCTGTTTTTCAACAGATCAAATTTTATAAATTTTAAAGTAGTTGAAAATACCTGGTTGGGGGGTGCACGAGGATTTTTGAATGCCACTCGCGCGATTGTCTAACTCCACTCACTGATCCTATGAAACGTGTGTTGTACAATACGTGTTGCTGCGATCTTCAATTTGCAACCGTCTGTAAATTATATTACTGGCTTAATCGGTTGTCGTCATGCGTAAATGCGTCACTATATTATTGATAGATAGCTACAGACGGATTGCTTTATAAACAAGAACATAGGGCAATACAATATTCATTATATCGAAATAGCTTGTTCAAAAATACAGACGCTATAAAAAAACTATTATTGACTGATACGAAAATTATGAAATTATTATTAGGTCATCGTGTTCAGGACAGTTTTTTATACTTTCGCCCACTTTCAGTATTATTTCATTGGTAAATTGGTTCTTCTTCTGTTAAGAATTCACTGGAAAGATAGGAGGGTGGAGTCGCTCTCCGTCGCGACAGTTTTCTCCACGGTGCTTTGCCGGTAAGAAATACTGTTATTGCGGTTGGCAGGAGCGGGAAAAATCGGGTGCATTTCCCGGACGGGTCCCGGGCCGAAGCAGCACTCGGTGAAAAACCAATTGTGAAGGAGGAAGAAAAGCGCTGCCTGGCCTCCTTCCTCAGAAAATTTTCCAGGGAGGGGCCCCGCCCACTATAATCCTTAGTAGGGAGCCACTCTCCGGGTATAATGGCCGGAAACAATGGAGTCCGAAACTCAATAGTGTACCGACAATGGACCTCACTTCTTCCGATGTTTATTTAGCCCGGCATACCGCTGGGAATAACCGATAATACATTTTGAAGAAGTTCATTATATTAAATCTGCAATTGGCCAGAGTATGCCTTGCCGCGGGACGTCGAGAGCATATAACTCGAGGGAAATTCTGAATTCTTATTTTTTGTATTTATTAATTACACCAAAAAACACACCTACCTGTATAACTTCGGAATTTAAATACATTTTTTGAATCTGCACCTCACTATTGTATTTGTTATGAGTCTGGTTATAAAGGAGAATGGTGAATAGGGAGAAAAGGAAAGGATGAATGAGTATTAAAGACCTTTACTTAAGCGCGAGGGATTACTGTGGAACAGAGGTGGCCCGGTTAAAGCCAGCGGGAATGATTGGCACTGGCTGTAGACTTAGGTAACAAGTGTTGGCCAGTGTCGGTTTGGAACGGTGGTTAATTCGCCGATTGGGTTGCGGGTGGCGAAGAGCTAAAAGCCCTCCTGTTTCGGAGCTATTTTCGAGCCACTTAACCGGCTTTTGCGGCCCCAATTCAATTAAGCCGGCCCACCGTTCGTATAAATGTAATAACGTTTTTCAATAGGTCAATCGGATTGTCTAGACCTACCGGCTTATCCTAAATCCCGACCCCTCTAGAGCCAGTATCGATAGTTGTTGGACGGTTCAATGGGTCCAAAAACTATTTCATCGATTGTGGAGGCAAATCTTTCGAAAGCATATATATTCAGTGACTTCACTAACCGTCCCGAGCTCTTACGCTCTCTTACCGGAGGTTTGTATTTAAATACTAAATTTAATTGCACATTTATGTAATACACTTCATAAAACTACCGAACGTTTAATGTAAAAAATAAATAAACCTCCAATCCCAAGGAATTGGAACCCAATCATCAATTGGAATACTTTGTTCATAATTTTCAGTTCCTTTTCCAGCCTCAGATATATTCTGAGTGAACGATTAAAGCATCACTATTAATGGCATGATTTTTTAGTGGCGTTATTCATAATAATTATATTTGTTTCAAGCAACATAAAGAATTGTGATAAAAACATGTTTGATAATCAAGCTGCTAGTCCACGTAAGGAAAATAAATAATCCGAAACGGAACAATATACACTTAGCAGAATTGAAATAATCCATGCGAGCCACGAATTTAGTTGCTTTTACTACTGTGTTAGGCCTTCTCTTATGTTACATCATAATTGCAATTCTGCTTATAATGTGCTGAGTGCGTACAGCCTTTTAACGAAATTAATTTTTTCCCCCATAGCTCTTGATGCCGATCGCTGTAAAAGTGTCGGGTTGCTCACACTCTTATGTAATTACTTTAATGTTGAAAACATAATTTTTATTCTCGGTGAGCGAAGTTATATAAGAATCTACTTCCTACAGTATATTAAGACACAATTCTACTTACTCTTATGGGCTGCAACAAAACTTCAGTTGTGGCAAGGGAATTCGGAACGCGAATATTATGTCATTCTGTGATCTTGGAGCACAAATATATCATCTATCTTCATTAGTCGCAGCATCAACGATGGTTCTAGCGCCGTTATGAGCGTTTTTCTAGTCCTCAGTGCGTGGAATTCGTAATGAGAATCGCAATTATCATCACGCTGCCCCTCCCGTTTTTCGCTGTTTCTAAGGCGGCGTACTCCAAATCTGATCGGAAGAATCGCACTCAAACTAGGGTTTTCGTTTACGGAAACAGAACAGTCCTGCGGCTGTGTTTTTATTGTTTTTAATTTCCTTTCCTAAGTCTGTTTTTTATCTTTTATAGAATACTCAATAAATAATTTATTCGAATATACGAATTTATTTCCAACCTAGCGTTTAGTACCACCCCCTGGATAACCCTTTTGTAATGAATAAACATATTAACGGTGTTAATAGCAATAACATTGAGCAATAAATATAGGTAAATCGGTTTATTAGGGAGTTCCTAACACTCACGGATAGTGAGTGGAAGTATAAAAACAATTTTTATGATTTCGGAGCATGCAAAACTTTATTCGTTTTGCGACGTGGAGATATCACTGTCAGGGGGATATTTGTCGCGGAGTATATACCCCGGCTCGGATCGGTTATCCCCTTTCAATTGGTTCCAAGAGGACCACTTGACACTTGACAACCAGAAGTCAAACACAGTCACACAGAAACTGACAGGTCATCCCGACCGCTTACAGTCGAATATGCCCTACGACTGAATTTGCCGGTACCGTTGCCGGCACTAGAGAGTAATGAAATATTGCGGTCTTTGAATACGACATTAATTGAGATTCGCCGATCGTACATGTCAGGAGTCATCCAGCTCCGAACAATACCAACCACTCCGGGGTAACGAAATACGCTGCATGATGATGGTTTATCTTTGAAGTGTATTGATGGGACAATGAAAGGTTTCCACTACGAATTCTGGTGTACTTTAAGGAATACGATATTGTGTGCCCTCGAAAGAAGGAGTGAGAAAAAGAGTTCGCCTAAATATTATATGAAACTCCTGATTTCTTTTTAATGACGAGAACCTTTTACAGTAAATCCATGCCGGATCGTAAGAAAGGAGGGATAATATAAAATCCTGTTAACGTAATTTCTTTTCCAATCCGCTGAACGGTGTCGAGAAAATTATTTGCAGTATTGCACAATGGACATGATCACAATCCTGAGTGCTTTAATCCAAACGGTTTGTACGTAGGATTCAAATGTGTCAATAATGTGCGAATTGGCACCGTTTATTTTCCTGTATTTAAGGGACCTATTAAAACATTCTAGCCAATTTAATTAAGTTTGGTACAGGTAAATAATTTTGATGGTCTCTTGTAAATTCACCTTACTAAATCGTTTAACAAAGTCGGGAACAGAAACTTCCCTTTAGCATTAGCACACAGTAAATAACAAACGTATTTTACACATTCATATTCAGCTTTCTAGAAATTCGCATTTGATTCCAGCCCTAGTGAATGCGAGCCACGTCCGCTTAAGGCGCTGCTAGATATTTCTACACATATGTGTCCGGCCAGGAGGAATAAACACGTACGCCAGAGAGAAATACATTTATACATTTAATCCAGTTAGAAATATCTACGCAAGAAGTTAGTTGGCACTTTAATGACAACTAATTATTTATTAATATAATTCTTTAATTATGGAAAAGATGATAAGAATATATAAGGAATTCGCTTGAATACCAAGCTATTTAATACAAAAACAAAAATTCTAAGTTAACGAACATTTAATGAATGATTAAGTTATTAATTGCACTTTCCGCAACGTCCTATAATAAAATAGTTTGAATATAATATTGAACCGATTTATACTCGTTGATTCATTTAGCATTTACCATTAGCATTTGAAGACGTCTTCTATAAACTATTGTATATTATAATACTTTCCTTCTTAGTTTGTATTTAACATAGGAGTGGGTAAATTCCGCATAACAAGATATTCAATGCCAACGAGTTAGTAGAAAGTGACATTTCGAAAAGTCGAAACACAGGGCCCAATTCCATTCTAATCCGAAAGTCGTACATAGGCTGGCCGGAGAGTAGTCCGAAGAATGAGCTAAAGTTGGGTAAGTTTCGCACGGGCGACAGGGCACGGGGTCTGAAGGGCATGTGAGACGTACTCATAATGTTTTTTCTCAGCAGCCGAAGCGTGGAGAGAGGAGAGATGTGGGACGTGAGATGTCTGGGAAACGGGTCCACTGACGTTAATTGGGGAGCTAGCTGCCGCGACCCTAATTTATTTACCCGAGCTCCAGGCAACATCCAAACCAGGCCGCTCTTGCCCCGATTAAATGGACGTAGAATATAATTAATAGTCCCCCTCCTATGTTCACATCCTAGAAACTAGGGATTTCATAAAACAAATGGGATTATTTAAACCAATATTATAGTTCTCTATGGTATTTAGTTCTATTTGTAGTTCTTGTAACATATACGCCTTGAAACATATATTCGTCAGCCTGAATCATAATAAGAAGGAATTCACTCCGAAAATGAATACTACTGTCTATCGGAACGTTCTACCGTCGTTCAATTGTGGTTTTGTCAAATTGACAATGGGGATAAAATCCTCGAGACAGTTGGCCGGCGATAAGATGAACCCTCAAAAGCCAGCTTTGTAAAAACACCGGGCGGGAAAGGCATAAAAGGCGGGCCCGGGGCTCGGAAGTCGGTTCAAGTTGCTCGAGAACAATCGAAGGGGCCGCTCTTCTGCTCAGTGTGAGAGGAGTTTCGGACGACAGTTGAAACATCAAGTCCCCCGCGGACAAAGAACTACCCCCTCTCACGATAAACATAAAGGGATCAAACTTCGCGTTTGAACTTTATCTTAACAGGGTGTTGATGTTGGAAAACTCGCGAAAAACAACTTCGCGGGAAATTTTCGGATGCGATTTCCGACACAAGTAGAGTAAACAACATATATTATATATTCATGTATATAAGGAACGATTCGCATTTACACACATTACTCCTCCTACGATGGTCCATCAATCTCGTGCAGTCAATTCGTTCAAAATAACTTTTGCTCTTGAGTCTCCTTAATTCCACAATTGCTGGTGCTCTTCGTTTAATTAAGATTACGTTTGATTAAGATTTAATAAGATAACTGAACCGTTCCTCGATTTCTGAATTATTTTTTTTGTGTATATTTAAAATCTAAAAGCACACAAAACTGAAAAGTATGCACCTTAGCCTAGAATCATACAATTGACGATTTGTACGTACTTTTATGTGGCCCAGCTTTTGGAAACTCGATTTACTTCTCAGTAGGCTAAACCGACGACCGCCCAAATAGCCTTATGTCGGTGGTCAGCAAGAATCTAATTCTGGTGGGATGAAAACTGATCAATCGGCGGTAATTCTGAGTAAAGTTGGTCGGAAACTTGTATGTGGGAGCGTGGGGCCCTCCGCGCGGACAGTTGAGTGGAGGCCACCCCGCCTCTACACAACTTGAGCGGGGCTCCACCTCTCATCCAAGTTTTACAGGCCGGATAAAACGTCACGTGCCCTTTCCCATTCACCAACTCCAATTCGTACCTCTATTCGGTACCCTTTCGATCCCAACAGGAGTCTTCACAGTCGCGTACCCGTTTAATAAACTTGGCTCATCCTCAATCTTGCAATTTTCTGTCTATATTCCGCCGATTTCATCGCATGCTGTGTCGGTTTCGGTTCCTTGTATTGCCTACCTCTGGCCTACACTGAGATTGTATTAGTCCACCGTATGGCCAAATCAGCGTGGGCAGATAACAATATCACACAGCTAAGCGACGTAAATAATTCTTGGCATAATTAATTTTACGGGCACCAGATGTCGTAGTTTATTTGGCAGCGTCGAACCTTTTTCAGGAGGCGGGAAAGTACTCCTTGATAAGTAAATTATTCATGATACGTCCATACAAAATTAATTACTTACCAGTTTTTCGGTAGTGAAGTATTTTGTTGGAAGTATAAAATTTGGGTAAAGCGCCTCGCAGGTCCCTGAAAGATACCGCATCCCAGTCAACATTTAGGTCTTCAGTAAACGAATTTCGTCACCATTTAAACTCTGTCGAAAGTGCTTCCGGGCTACATAAGAGCCCCGAGTGATTCCAATTCGTTTGGGTGTATTAAACGCGCCCATCGGAAAATGAAAAGAAAAAACAAAGAAAAAGAAATTCCGCGGACCAACTTTTACACTATTGGGATACGTGAAAAGTGAAATAGCGTTACAACTCGATTTTCCTCTGGTGTGTGAAATCAGCAAATCAGAGTCGTTCCTTTACCGAAATCATGCAAATTAGAAAAAAAGAGAAAGAATACTTCGAAAACGAGTTCGGAATTTATATTCAATACACTAGTGCGGCGGGAGAGACAGCATTGAAAAAATACAAAAATTACTGCTATTACTTCCCTAAAGATTACGACCGCATGTAAAACACCCATTTGAACTGGAATTAGGATTTTCCGGAACTCCGAAAGAGAAGACCAAAACTATATTTATCCAAAGAATATTAATGGATCTCAAATGCTCATTTCAATTGGTAAAAATAAGTTTCCGTTATGAAATAAATACACGCCTGCTTAATGATAAAAAATTCATTATTGATAATCGTGCAGATTATTGTAGAAACATATTCTTGCATAATGCTTATAAATTAGTGTAAAGAGTGGTTGATTTGATACAACACTTATGTTGCGGTAGTATAGTTACAATTATCGGGTTCTACTCCAGAGAGGGATGAACTTGTAGCGCATGTTCAAAATGCTATGTTGCCTTTAGAACACCGAAACCACACACAGTTTTTGAAGAGGTCGATTACTCATTCGACGAGTGATTTGGCAACTGTAAACGACTAATTTGTGCCTCCCGTTCGCTGGAAATCACAGACAGAAGTTAATTAAACTCGAGTTAAATTATAAATGACATGGCGCTAGAATCAACTTTACTTAACTCAAGCTACAGTTTCAGAAGACTAATTGTAATAACAAATTACTGTTTGTTCGTAAAATTTGAGAAAAAATAAATTACACCACACTCTGTGTTTAATCAAATTTACATTTCAATCTGCCAACAAATTTTAATTTGAAAAAATTGAATATTCCACTAATCAACGAAAAACAATTAGTTTAGAATACCTGTTTTGTGGTCTGCGAGGGGTTGGAATAACGTAGGTTTCGCGTGTTTCTGTTTCCTCTCGCTGGTTTGGTCTTTTTCGAGACCGGTTTCGGCTGCTCGCCATCTTCGGTAGCGGTGTTAGTCACTTTTGGCACTTTGAATGTTTTTTGGGCATCCTCACTGCACTGTCACTGTCACTTGTACTGTGGTGGTTGTTGTGTGTATATATACGTGTCTTGTCATTGTGTTTTTGGGGGATGTTGTTGGTCTTATTTTAGTTGGGGGACACAGGAGACAGAAACACACGAAATCTACGAAAAACAATTACAATCATGCTCTAATTTCAATGTTGTGTTAATTCCAATATTTGAAACCTTTCTAGCAAATTATAATTTGCTATTGTCATATTACAACATAATTTAAACAATAAAGCTCTGTACACTTTATATATAGTCGCGCCGACAGTAGAACAGTCTCAAATTTGTAGTCGGATAATAGTCCCAACAATTTCACCTTTCATAGGTTTCATCCTGTATTCGTACTACTTCTTAGTATATCAAAGTGGTATATTATAAATATTTTGTTTAATAAATAATTACGTACGGATAACAAAAAAAAGAAATTGACCGCCCTTCGGGGAATCGACTTTGAAATCGGCAGAAGAAGACAGGCCTGAAGATGATGGGGGACTGTAATACAATAGGGACGGAAGACTGGTTTGTATAATTAAAGGCCGTCCGTTAATGATAGTGTACTGTTCGGCGGGAGGTTCAAGCTTCATTAGGCGAACAGTTATCCACTGGGGAAACTTCAGGAGGGCCTCCCATCATTACGCTGGCCTTAAACCGCGCGCCTACCCCTCCTCCCTGCATCCCACCCCCTAACACCACCTACTCGTGGACCCTCACAAGTTAAATTTGAACTTACAGGCTGTACAATTAATTATCCGTCCGCGTGTAGCTTAATTTTGGGCGTCCAGATGAATCTCTGGCCAGTGGAATTGAGTCGTTCAAAATCATTTCGTTCTAGGCGGTCGACAAATAATATTTCCCTTAAATGCGCAACCCTCAAGTATTGAAGTAGCCGAAAATTATAAAGTACAATTCCTTATTCGCAGCATCGCTCCTTCGTCGGAGTAAATGAATCCTGTTTATTGATCTCATGTTGTTATATAGACAACACTGCGGCGTTTCTTCAAAGCCAGCGGCAATTAAGAAGCACTCCAGTACTGTTCCATTCATTGTATTGAAAGCCTGTTCTGGTTGCTGGGTTGCCGGCTCAGGTCCACGGGCCACAAGAAAAGGTGCTCTGTTGTATCCGTTGGGGAAAGGACTGCATTAGAAGAAAGTCGGTATTATGGAATGGAGAGACGGGGAGTGAGTTAATGCCGCTTCTCTCTACTTCCTTTCACTTCGGGGAGACAAATTCTCCGCTCGCCCATGTCCACTCCATTCCCCGGAACCCCAACTGCTCTTATCCAAGTCCGCATCCATCGTTTTCTTTTGCATGTAAAGTTTCCCCAATCCTCTAAATGCCTCCGTCCCATTAATGACCGGACGGCCCGAAATAGACGATGTTAATATTCATTAATGGGTAAACGTTTTGCGGAGAAGCGAACTGTTTAAATATTGAAATATTATCCCGAGGGAATAAATTTATCTACGCAAAAACGATTGCTTTTATTGCAATTAAACCATTGTATTATGAATTTACAGTGGAAAAAGGAATATAGGAATTTAATTTACTAGGGGAATGGAGGGCCGAGAGTAGGTCATGGGAGAGGGAAGTCGTAGTAAAACAATTAACTCGGGTTTACATTCCCTGAGTAGTACTTCTGTATCAATATTTCTTCTCATTATACATCTTTTCGATGAATTTTTTTTCAAAAATCCGACTTATAAATTTATGTAAGAAACCAATTATGTTTTAATTATGTTTTTAATTGTTTCGAGAACATCGGTTAATTTAATAATTCTCGTTGCAACCCACCCAAAGCGCTTCTGCCTCCGTGCTTTATAAAAATATTCCTAGCCCTACATCCCAATATACCCCTTTAATAAACAATAATAAACAAAATAAGTACCACTTCAGACTAAAATAATTCTCCTAATTTATGTACAGACTGGCGCAATACTGAATGCACACTTCAATAGTAGTTATCGTTTTTTAAAAATCTGAATTGAAGTTTCATGCAGTTATTTTTCATATTTGAGTGTTCATATTTTTTGGGTCCGTCTGTAGACGTTTTACTAAGAAAAAATAATATCTAATTTTGCCTAACGGAAACTTTCTTTTAATGATGTACATGTAACTGTGTAAACCTTTTGAGTGTTATTTTATATTGGTACGCGCCTTTGTTTTTATTGCAACATATTTAATCGCACATGATTAGTTAGTTTCATTCCCTTTGTTAGTTTCATAGTTGACAAATTATCCAACAGGACCAAAATAAGTCTGTTAACATTTATTAATGTTGACTATATCCAATACTATTCTTCAAATCTGTCTTTGTATTTGCAATGTTGACCAGTTATTTCAACTCACATACATTTGTATATTGAGAATATATCAGGTTTTATCATTCAGGAGATCGTGTATAGGCGAAAAAAGACAATAAAAGAGAAATTACAACATCCCAGAAAAGGCCATCCTAAAATATTCACGGTGGTGCGATGAGCAGTCTTGAATACTCCATAAACATAAATAATTCACAAAGTTGCTAACAATATGGCCGCAAGGAGGAGCCAGTTTATCTTGGGTTCGGCCTCCTCGTCATACCCCGAAGGGATAATGGTTTGCCGAACTTAGTCATCTACTATTTAGGTGGATCCAGACCTTTCACGTTTCCGGATAAACCAGCTTAGTTAGTGTTGTATGTGTTAATCCGTAAACATTGTAACCCGGGCGAATAGTTCACTATTTAATGGATTACACTGGGACCGGTCCGATATCTGTTCGCATATACTACCTCTGATATGTGAAGTTTAATTTTTTCTTTATTTATTCTACAATCAGCAACCAGTTATAAGTACATGATTGAACTTTTGAAGTGTATCTGGGATAGAGAAAATCTCTAGGCCAGTGGCGTTAAAGCAGTCCTTGGGGGCGGGATAATGGATGGGTAACAGAGGACAGGTCTTTAACGAGTGAATTAGGATGAGGAGTGAGGCGGGAATGAAACTTTAGGAACCAGCATTTTATTAATTCATCAACTGTCGGTATATTAAAGTGAATGGTGTGATTAGAAGAATACCAGGGATCATTAAGTATGGTTGATTGGAAATGTTAGATGTCTTAGTGGAACCCCATAGTTCTGTGCCGTATGTCCAAGTCGGTTCTAATATGGCTTGGTATTTGTGAGTTTGTTGGTCAGTTTGGTGTCCGTTTTATTGACAGTTTAAACGGAGTTTGCGATGTTTTATCAAGATAAATTTAAACAGAATTTGAACTAAATGAATTCGCGACAACTACGGAAGAATCCATGTGCAAGCTTACAATAAGAGTGTAATAATAGTGCCTTATATTATTATTGCGAGGAACCATTTAGCGAGGAGCAGCAGAATCTTGTGTCATTTAAATCTTATGCGTATATGAAATATGCCTTCAAAATTAGAAGTGTTGGTGTTGCTGTGGTATTTAATAAATTGCAACTCAATAAAACAAATCTATTTCTTTCAATAGACAATTGTAATCACAAGGACTGAAACTGACTGGAGATTACCTCTTTCCTATGTGAACTATTTTTAATTCGGTTTTTCCTCTTATGATCATCATAACCGTAAAATGTATTAATTATGCTCTCCTAATGAATTTCGGGTCAGATTCAATTCAGATACAGTATTCGTTGGGTCGACTATTCACGTTGCGCGCCGCGGGAAGTTTCTGTTTGTCCATATTTAGAATTTAGAGCAACGGGTAATTAGCCATTGTATCACGTTTCCCAGTTTCAGTTGGTTCATTAAAACACCCATTTTAAAATCAATTGACCGCAAAACTGTTCTATTTTCTCCCTTCACGAATTAAAACAGTAAAAACAAACACAGGCAAAGCGGATCGGATTACCCGGAAAGAGTGTAAATACCACCGAAAATATTGAGGGGCAGGCAACGTCCCCGGAATTTTCAGTTTAACCCAGGCATCAATAATTGTTCAGCTTCGATTATAGTGCGCTATCACCCCGAAAATAATCTGTGGATTCCTTTCGCACTCTATTAATTTTTACATCCGTAACAGAGTTTAGAGCTGTGAAATGTCATTCAACAAGGGAAAAATGTTAGGTATTTCAACCGTTTCCCTACTATTATCGGGGCTATTTGCACGTGTAAAAACATTTATTTATATTATTTTCTGGCCTCAAGTACCACACCTTAAAAGGGTGACACATTTTCGGGTATATTTTGCGCCATTTTCCGGGTCCTACGAGCCAGTTGTTAACGAAATATCGAGACTGCTGCCCTCGTCGTTCGAATCCGGCAATAAAGTTGCCGGTCGCTTTGATGACTTGCGGCTCTAATGACTGGAGGCGCGCTCTCAACTCGGGCTTAAGTTTTGAAACAGTTGCTTCATTGTCCGCGACAAAGGTAATGGATGCCCCATTGTTGAGCTGCCTATCTCTCCCCCCACCTGCTTTGGACTTAATCAGACGATACTCGTTCTACAGACCCAGACAATCCGGGCCCAGTGACCGGAGTTGGGGGACGAATCCGAATCACTCTATTAAGAAAAGTGCGCCATACTTCTCTAATCCGTATCGAGCCCTCACTCTATACTTAAATACGTGCAATTATTTACAGTTATTAGTTCCAATCAACATTAAGGCATGTATAGAGAAGTCAGTTATATCTTAGCGAATTGAACTACCATTATTTTACCCTTTATGATTACTTCATTACATATATGTCGTCTGCCCGTGTCATTTTTCGTAAAATTGTTGACTGTCGACTCATCACTGAGAATTTCGTAAAGCCAGATATGTTACACCCCTTCCTATTAACATGGAATCTGTTACGACATCGTATTAGGACGTAATCTCTTTCGACCTACAGGCGTAAAGCCACAAAGATGAAGTAGAAAACTTTTCGGGAGCATCCAGTTATAAAATTTTGATACGAACTTAATTCTGCCCCGTCCCTCCATGCCTAGAGAATCTGTCCGGGGGAAGTTTATCGGGGAGTAAGCGAGTTGAGCGGCGGAAGCATCAATGGAGTCAACTTGGATCATATGGAGCAGACAAGTGGGCTTCCTTTAAGAACTACTTATCGAGAGTAGAAGGCTCACACTCCCCCAAGCATTATATAGGACGGCCTTTATATATTCTCCTCTCGGCGGGAACTTTACTCCCCGTTTGGCGTCTATTACGTTTAAGATAACGGTCCTTCGTGGTAGGGATTCTGGGATAGGCGCATAAATGGGGCTGTAGAAGGTTCAGTTTTGTCGAGCGACCAAGTTTCAAAGCTATGATATTGAATGAAATTTGAAACATATGAATTCGACAAAATTCGATTGATCCCAACTAAAAATTCTATTTTGTCATTATTATCGTTGTACGCTAATTATTATTGTTATATTCTGTATTATTTTATTATAAATTGAAACATATTCTAGTACTTGCACAGAATCGGGTGACCCCACATAATAATATAATAGGATTAGACGTTAAATTCTGTAAATCTCAGTCATTTGATGAAAGGATCACCGCATAAAATACAGCGTTTCTGAACGTTTCTGAGAGCCCTTTCTTTCAGCTCTATCGCCGAATCAATTTTTTCACCTGCCGTCCTTTCCTGTGAGCGTCAACAATGTTTTGTTATTGCTTATAACAAAGAAATGCGTGTAATTATTGTATAAATATTAACAGTTTCTGTATTTATCCCATCCATGTATATTTTATTTCCAACCTTTAATCTTCGCGTTTCATTCACCATGGAGAAAAAATGTGTCTCTTAACTTTTATAGTCGTATAACACTCGAACTGTTGGAAATTATACTGAAATAGCGAAACGGTAGTGAACGCGTTATTTCCCAACGTTTAATTATGGCAATAATTGAATTCATTAGGCCGTAAAATTTCTTAGGCTAATTTATGTCTAAAAACGCATATTTAATTAACTCGACTCCGAGGGAATCGGTGACTTTACATAAATCAATTATGCAGATAACTTAAAATAAATCTTTGAAGTATTAACATTTTCTAAATAAAAACTCCGATTTAGAGAGCAATTAAACGATTTATATTATTTTTTGGGTGCCGCAATAATTTCGGGAAGTAATAGTAGTATCAAGTAATAATAATCATGGTGGTAATTTAATAATAATAATATTAAAAAAGTCTTCAATTTGTTGACTTAAATTTAGTTCACTGTTAGTTCGGCCGTGTTCAATATCAGAAGTCTATATACGGAGGACATTCTGTCGTGGACTTAATGAGTAAAATGGGCCAAGAAATGTTTCATAAAAAATTCTAATTGTCCTCGATCAAGCGCGTTTATATAAAAACGGTATTTTTACCCGTGGGAAGATAATGCCTAAGGATTCTCGACCGGTCCCATTGGAGATTGTCCCAATTTATATAGGGCCTTTGATCCAATCCATCGGTGGGCCGGAAAGTCACGTACTGGCCCGACCGGAGCCAATAAACCTATTGTATATTTTGACGAAAACGAACCACCATACAGATACTATACGAACCTACTTCAGGACTTCAGGAAAATATCTTTCAAAGACCTGGAAACAGGAAGCAACCGTAGTGCGTGTGTAGTATCAGTGAACTAGTGTTCCAATGAATACAATTTTTAATGATGAAATGAGAAATAATCAAATGTTTCAATTAATATAATTTTTAATAATGAAATAATTTTTTCAAGAAATAAACGAATGTGCATATGATAAATATTTTCATGAGGGCACCCCACACTAATTCATAGATAGTTATTATAGAGTTATATTCTACGACATTTTTCGATTAGGCACTTTTATAAGATACAATGTTTTGTACAGAGTGGTACACAGGTGGTCAAAACTCTCGCCATTGCATATGTTTGCTTTCCATCCGGTACACTGCTATGTATTTATTTAATCAATCATTTCACGGATACAGTAAACGATTACGTGAACATAATTTAAACTTTTAAACCTCATATACATAATTAACGCGTGTAAATTGTTCAAAAATAAAGTGGAAGGCAGGAAGTGCAACTCCAAGCTCTGGCATCTGATATTCGGCCGGGGTCATATTCGGGCGTGCTTTATTTCCTAAGGCGTCCTCGACCGTCATCTTCTGCGAATATTCAGGGTTCGGTCGACGACGCCTTGGAGTTGTGTCACCACCGACAAATATCGTAAAGTCCGCGCCCGATGTAAACATGAAACCACCATATCTTTTACTGGCACGTTTTACGACCCAAAACTAGTGTACTTACTCGGCGGGTCGTCCTCAACAATCCGGACCGTGAAATTTATCGATGCCCCACTTCTGTGGCCAGAGGGCTGTTCATTTGACATCGTAGTTCCGATTTTCAATTAAAACATATTGCCGCTTTTATAATACACTCTGAGCGCTTATAACTTATGAAATAGCATTCGTGGCTCGGTTAACTATTCTTTGAAGCCTATAACCTCAACAAATAGGTCATATATTTAGATTTTAACTAATAGCGGATAAATATTTTTCTATAACAATATTCAACGCACTGTGAAATACAAAAAGAATTTCCGGGTTTTCACAATAGGTTTTTCAAATAACTGAAAAAACATGTAGAGAACTTACCCGCTACTTTTAGCCATAATTTGATATGAAATCAAGGAAAATTTCCTGGCATCCTATAAACAGTAATATTAATTATACTTTACAGTCCTGTTGCCACCACTTCCTGCTGGATCTCTCCAGCGTGGGGGGCGATACCGCCCAATTTGAAAATCGCTCGTAAAACGATAATCTCGTTACCCTATCAGTTAACAGTATACCGTACATTCTCTACCAATCACGACTGACTGGCATTAAGGTTTGAACTGAGGTCTCATCGGGAATTTATCAAGGGGTATTTAACGTATGTCGGTGGGCAGCGTGGGGTCTGTTTGTCAAACAACAGTAGAGAAAGGTGGCTGAGTCCTAAGTTAACAATTACAATGCAAACAGGGGCACGGGTAGAGAACGCCGCTTGGAGCCGAGATGCCGCCCCTGGCACTTGCCTCCGGGTCACATCAGATTTACAGTAACGGCCCCAGCCTAAGACAAGATTCCCAGCATCAAAGGCTATAGTTAATATTCATAGGCCGAATCGCGGCCAGTTTAATAAACATGAAGAACTAACAAATCTAATCCTATTACCCGCCGTCCAATACATACCTTTATCGAATGTTGGCCTATTTCAGATTATAGAATATGTATTGCACACACAGAGCGGCCTAGGTTTATAGAAAACGCCATGTGATGAGTGTATATTAAACAAAACAAGACACATTACTGCAAAAACTAGATTACACACACATTACCATTGAACTAGTCTACTAACCATATTTAAATTATGTTTGTATTTACATTTCATACTACTTATACTTGTCACAGTTTTGTCAACAAAGTTTAGATGTTTCGAAATAACTGTAAATGGTGAAATTTCCAAGCAAATAATACTACATAAATAATTCAAAAGTCCACAAATTTAAGTTTAATTAATTCTCTTCGGTAATGAATTCAGTATTTTCTAAATCCCATTCTGATGCATATGACCACGTAATAGTTCTTTTAAAATTTTGCCTCAATGATTTACAAATTACAACTATGAGATAAACTCAGGATGAACTCAGGTAAGTCGATTCATCATACTTCTAAGTAGAATATAACCGTCCAGTCGGATAGATACTTGGCGAACTGTTATACTGTTATATAAATCGATTTTTATCTCAAAAAAAAAATAAAGGTCAGTTTATACGATGAGCGATAAGTTGTACCGGAAATTGAGGGGTGGTGGGGTTGGGGGTTGGGGTTGGGGGTTGGGGTTGGGGGTTTGTTCCGAGCCCCGTGGATTATCCGACTGATAGACTGTCAAACAAGTTTCTCTTTTTTTTTCGTGCGGCTGAGTGATGGGACTGGGAATTTCAGGTGGGAGGAAATCGCTCCGGGTACAAAATGATTAATTGCCGCCATCGTAATTTTTCAACGGTCCATTGTCCCGTACCGATGTTGGCTTGAAATATGATTTGATATGGGCCGCAAAACGTCTTGCGAATCGAAAAAAACTATTGACCCCGACCGGTTCTATCCAGGGACGCGACTCGCATTTTCGTGAAAAAGACACCGTGCACATTGTTCTAATGAGTGTTCCGGGAATTTTACTTTTATGAGGTGGCGATTGAGGGAGGACCAGAACAACGCTATTGGTTGGATTCGCTGCCAATTCTTTTTCGTAGAACCTATTCACATTAAATACAGATGTCTCCACACTTGATTTTGAGATCGACGTCCTTGTAATTGCACTTTAGATGCGAAGCAGTTAGAAGAGTCGTATTTTTACCTTACCCACTCTTACCATATTCCTGAAACTTATTTATTAATTGATTTGGGTTTGTTTCACTGGTTAAATGTTGAAGTGTTTGTTTCACGCTTGACATCATGATTATTCCCGAGGCTCACAAGTGTCAATGGGCGTTAGCTGTAACCGAGCGTTTGAAATGGAGAAAATTCCCTTCACCCATACCGGTTACGCGGAACGAACGATCGGTAAAAGAAAAAAGTAACGTTTAATATCGATCAGCTAATTGTGCTCCAGTTTGGTCGGGGACAACCAAAGTGTCCGACTGTACGTTAAAAGCATGTTATTTTTTTCCGCCACCAACGTAATTGGCACAGCGATTGAGACATTAAATTTTCAAATCGACCAGTCTTGTATTCACGTGTCGAAAACCTCCGGCCCGTGTAATAACACGACGGTTGACGAAAATTACCGGAAGTATGAAATAATAATTTTTTTCGTTGTCGTAATTTGGAAATTACGCAATTTGATTTAATGGCGATTCGACAGCACCGAATTTAAAGGGCTGATCACAATCCCGGAAAATATAGTTGAGAACATTTTCAACCAATATATCCCGTGTTTCACACACCAGGTCCCCAACTCCTCTCGAACATAATGATTGTGTCTAGTCGTATTTTATTGAATTTGGCTCATAAATTGTTTTCACCTTAGCACAATAAAACTCCAGATTCAAAATCGGGCATAGAGCAGGTAAAACGCCCTGAAGGCATTTCGAAAACCGCGGTAGATTCCAATCAATTTAATGGAGTCCCGTGTTTATCCAAGAAGTGAGAGGGAGATATAAAATATGAAAGCAAAACTCTTAAATTCAGATATTATTTCAGCACATGTGAATGAAGAATGGGATAAATAATTTTGACTAATCTTCGTGCAGAACTATTTTTGTTCCCCTCTTAGAGAGTTTATAACGACATTTTATTAATAGACCATAAGCCCATTAACACCATGATTAATTATTTCGATAATCTAATATACAGCCGGGAAAAGTGTAAATTCAAATTTACCCTAATTTACTAAAATTTACCCTAACTTACACTATTTATATCGCGCAATGTGATCGTTGCCGTTATGCACACTCAATATAATACTAGAAATCAAAAATTATTTCAAAATTCACATTAGTATCAGGAGAATGTAAATGTTTGGGATTTGAATTGGGAAATTAATGGGATTTATTCTTTAATCATATCTAAATATTTGAATAATCAAGGATATTATTCATATTTCTCATATTCGCGGATATCATCACAAATAAAACAACAATTTTTGATCGATAAATTGCACAATCCATTGATACGTTGAAGTTAATAACCTTAAGGTTGCATGACTGCCTAGTAAGTGAGCGAGGATTTTTTCTAAACCTCGGTTATTAAACACGTTATTTTTTCCAGTCCACTATCAGGGGAATATCAGTTCTCATAAATCTGACCGCCAATTATGGTCATTACATTTTAATTATTGTTTTCATATAGAGTTCATACATTTAATAACTTTACACATTTAAACACTTGACTCACCAATTCGACCTTGACACTTTCGAATTATTTTCTCGTTATAGTGAGACCATGAAATAAATAAACCTTTAGGTTACTTCAGCTTCATTATCATTATTAAATATTTATTTTTAAATATAGAATTCATTTACATTAAACACTTCGCAATACGCCATCTCATTTTTCGATTCTTTGCGTTTTGTCTTTCAAGAACTTATTTTTATATAGGTCAAGACAAGTCATGGCTCTGTAATACAATTTCTGATGGCTTATTCGTTTCAGTGATTGCTTTCACTGTGGCACATTAATTATTTCATTTTATCATCATTGCGATCATTATCTTATCTCTCACCTCCAATTAACCCCTTCGGTAGTTGAAGTAAGTGGTAATTTTAAGAAGACAAGTGAGGTCGTGTATAGGACGAGACGGAAAATCCTACTTAAGTTTCACTGAGTGAATTCACCTTGCAATCACTTTCTCGGAATTTACCACTGGCTGCAGTATTTTACACCACTCACCGCACTATTTTCTGCCTCCTGCAATGTGCCAAGAACAACAGTTTACGACAGTCAGTCTGCAAAAGTGCCCCAATTTTTGAAATATCACACTATACTAATAAAGAGGGTAAGGATAAGAGAAAGCGTCTAGGTGCCATCTGCGTTACTTGAAAAATACACCTGACTATTATTACATTTCTTCGTTTATTTCGACGTACTTGTTTATCCCACCCAAATAGGTTTGTAAATAATAATTTAATTTGCACTCGCAAGTACCTGACACAAAATACGTTTTTCTTTTTTATTATTGCACAATCGACCTTTATTGTTATAAATTCAATTGTGGAACATATTCAAATTTAACTGTCAGTATTATTAAACCAGATAACAATATAAGTTTGCACGTGTGGGTCATTTGATGAAACTAATGGAAACATTCCTGTCGAACTTTAGATCGGTTTGTGATGTGACCTTGTTAGCGACCGATTTGAATCGATTGGGGCCGTTCCGCATGTAAATTATATTTATACGCTTCATATTTGTAATTCCGCTGAGAAGGGGCCGGCGGCCAGGCCACGGGCGGCTGTATTCGGGTTGTTATTAAGTCTAATAACGAGGCCCGGCTATCGGTCAAATCATCTCCGGGTCGGCTCACGTGCACCAACCTATATTTCAGTATTATAATTTCCGCCTTATCGCCGACTCTCCCCTTCGGTCGCCTTGATATTTTTCCGACCCGTTACCTTCGGCCGAACCGGCACGGCTCTATGCAATGCGCTGTCCCAGTGTCCTCTCAAGTTTTTATTCAATTTATCGGCTAAAATAGGCGATGGTATATTTATAATGTACTCTGAAAAATTAAAATACATTATTGATGGTGTTCACTTAATAAACGATTGTTATATTCAGAACAACACTAGTGATATTTAGTGTTATTTACGATTTTTTACACCTAACGAAACGATATTAAATAAGCGTTCATCGCAGCTATTAGCATTTATAGTGGCGTATATTAGGCCAAGAAGACGATTTTCATGAAATGACAAGTTGCGTAACGAAGGCTATATCGGAGGTTGAGGTGTACGAGGTCGTTCACTATTTTTCGAAGGATGACATTTTTAATCGATATTCCATTTCCGATATTGAACTCATTTAAAATGTATATTATCCTGCGCTATAATATTGGTGGTTACGCCATTGACAGTTATGTATTGTTTTTATTTTCTAATATATATATCGTGGCTTCTAGGATTAACAGTGTAGTCCACCGAGCTCATGGAACCAGAATACGCAATTGTTGATACAGTTCTGAAAAATTTCGAATGATTTAAGCCACGAAATTTTATCTCAACCAAATTGGCCAAATAGGCAGTTGGACTTATTGTATCGATTGCAGTATACAACCAAAACTCACCGTTAAGTCGGCCAAAGAATTTCTGGTTTTTTCACCGCCGTCCTTGTTATGAAACGCGAGTTTAAGCGAATGCAGGACACGAAAGCTAATTGAATTCGTGGCTGTCCTCTGAACCCCGACCACCTCCAGGGTTAATTTTAGGTCCGCCCGTACACGTCAAAATAACGGTTCCTTTTCGGCGTATTTCCTGTGTTTCCAAGCCCAGGAGCCACTGGTCTCAACAAACAATAATTCACGGAGATTCATAGACTTGGGAACAAACCAACATTATAAATAGTAGTATACAATGAAATGAATCGCATTCATATCTGAATTAACTATTGTCCTCGTCCGATTGCCACGGAATCTGAACATCGTTGCGCACCCCGCAGCTATTAAATATTTGCGGACTTCTCGGTACATTGACACCCAGCGATATATGAATTCGCCAGTTTGGCTCTACGCAACCTGGAGTCACTCGCACGTTATAGATAATTAATTATCTATACGTTATAGATAGGTAATTACGCCCTTTGGTTGGCGATGAAGCATCCTGTCGGTGCCAGTGTTAACCGTGGTGATATCATGTAATTAATATCAGAAAATTACGAACGGCTATAATATTCCAAGCCCTCGCGAAAAATAACCCCAAACATAGATAAATCCATAAACTATTCTATTGTGTGTTTATTTCTGAGCAATGATTTTTTTGTCGCGCATCTGCTGATTTTGTATCCTGTCATGGCTATCGGCTGTATTTCTTGGTCACTATTTTACCACCAACGAGTCTACGTGGATCTCAAAATCGAATGAAAACTTTTTTTAAATCTTGTATTACACAACTCTATTGTGTTACACAACTATATGAAACATAAATAAATACGCTACTAAATACAGAAAAGTGTAATCTCTTTTATAACTTTGAAATAAATTAGTGGTCCCCATTTTTATGTCCCTTGGATATTTTATATTTTCATATCGAATGTAATTATGATTTTATCATCCGTACGTCCTTCAAAATTACAAAAAAAAGTAAAGTAATTTTGATCTGATATAGGAAAATTAGCCTCCAGCGCCCCTTAAATTATGTTTTGGAGCAATTAGAAGAGAGATTGCGGGGATAGTCGAGAGAGGGTAAATTAAGGTCTAGATGTATTTGGGTGTCCCGGGAGCTTATCTGTTGTCCGAGTCCGAGGGCCGTTTTTATTAATGCCAAACTAACGCGCATAATTCCGGCTTGTTTATTGCAGCCCGTATACCCTTGTTTCAAATGGCCGGTGACCCGGATCGGACAACGACCGCGGAAAGTTGGACTATTTGTTAAACCGGTTCATATCATATATTACCGTTACAGTAAGGAATACATGAATTGTCAAATAAAACGATTATAAAATGAAACGGATTCCATATTGGGTTATGTAATATAATATCAGTGGAAGTATGACATTGAACGCCCACTCTGTAAATTCTGCAACAGTATTTTCCTACATATGTAATATGAGAATTTGTCTTCCTCATCAGAAAAAACATGCAAATCATACAAGATGCATTTATCACGTTCTTCAGTCTCCTCTCGCTGGTTTGGTCTTTTCGTAGACCTGTTTTGGCTGCTCGCACATCTTCAGTAGCAGTGGCAGTCAGAGATTTTCTCATTTTCCATAAGAAAAATTATCGAACGTAAAATCATCGAGCTAGCAATTAACAACCTCCCAGGGTCCCTTAAAGAAAAAAACCAAACGCGCAGTCGTAAACCAGATAAAAACACTATAAAACGCCATGGAATAACAATCCTAGCAGAGAACATCAGATAGCTTGCAAAATCCACCAAAAAATCAAATAAAACAAATGCCTGATAAAAAAAGCCGACAAGGGCAACGTTGTTGTAGGTATGACTAGGAATTTGAATCTAAAGAAGAAAACTTTAATTGCATTCATCACCTATATATCACTTTCAATACATTCTGGCGTGGGAGCAATATTAAAGAATAAATTTAAATTGCAAAAGTGCAAACATTAGTCGGAGGGTAAAAGAGTTCTTGGAAGGTGAGTAATTTATGACCCTTCACCTTTATTGATGAATATTCTTCCAAAGTGCGGAAGAAAAATAACGTTACATTTTTTATACAATTTTGATGTGTCGTTAATTTATTCAAAAATAAATTACGGATTAAAATATTCACCCTTGGGATTTTTTTATTAAGAACAGAAAAGAATGCAAATGTCTTTACATGTTTGTGAAGTCCAGTGTTATTTTCTTGATATATTGTAGGTCGCACACAGGTCGCGGAACCATGTTAAAAGTAATTTTTCATCGTCGGCAGTGGAAACGCACGGACAGCATAGTTACTAATACTCTCGCCGATAAGCTATCACCGGCCGAATCTCCCGTTTGGGACCTCGGCCCTGCGATGGTGTAAATGAAACATGAAATGCCTGTTAATTTTAGCCCGATGCATGTAAATATCCCCCCTCACCCATTATTGTCCGGGAATAGACACGAAATCCGAGTTGAAGTCCTGGAAGATAACAGCACCGCGCGATTTCATTTTCTATTCTGGAAAATGCCAGAATGGTTTAACGTTGCCATTAAAATAATCACATTTCAGTGACGAATGGCAATCCAAGCGATTATTCGATATAATTAATGTGCATAGAAGTGAATAACATTTTCGGTTGAGCCGCTCAATAGTTAGAAAATAACGATTCCGTAAACCGCTAATCAGATTTTTCATTTCGAAGATCAGAAACTTAATTAGAAATAATAGTATAATTTGGTTGAATAGAAAGAATTACAGATGTGATGGATAATTTTTTATTTTCCAAGTTCAAATACGTTAAAACCTATTTAGGATTCAGAATGAGAACGCAATGATGCACTTGAAAACGTTTAATGCGAAGCAAAATGTTGTCGGCGGCAGATGAACAATGTCCGCTAGACTACGTAATTAGTAATAATAACAGGGAGCGGATCCCCGTGCTAACCCCGTAATTGCCTGTAAACGGAAGCCAGGATTATCCAAATAATAAAGTTATTAATGGTCCCCGCGTCAGCCAACCGTTTACAATGCTCTCTTTCCTCCCACTTGAACCCGTCACCGCAAAATTACATTGCCATGGGAACACAGAATGGAACTTGGTTGGATTAGAACAATCTACGGAGCTAAGACCTAAGGTCTAAACAAATAGCTTTCTATTTTCATGCAGATCAAAATATTGTTTTTAAGGTAAAGCACAGCGCGTATACCTTTCAACCCCCTACACACACAAACACTATCCTTACCACCGAATGCTATTTGTTCGTTACAGATTGGCCGCACCGGGCTCAGCTACCTATTCGGACGCGGTGCAGTACAGCGCGTATACCTTTCAACCCCCTACACACAAAAACACTATCCTTACCACCGAATGCTATTTGTTCCATACAGATTGGCCGCACTGGGCTCAGCTACCTATTCGGACGCGGTGCAGTACAGCGCGTATACCTTTCAACCCCCTACACACACAAACACTATCCTTACCACCGAATGCTATTTGTTCGATACAGATTGGCCGCACCGGGCTCAGCTACCTATTCGGACGCGGTGCAGTACAGCGCGTATACCTTTCAACCCCCTACACACACAAACACTATCCTTACCACCGAATGCTATTTGTTCGATACAGATTGGCCGC
The DNA here is from genome assembly GCA_019843655.1 of Lethocerus indicus. NCBI lineage: Eukaryota > Metazoa > Arthropoda > Insecta > Hemiptera > Belostomatidae > Lethocerus > Lethocerus indicus. The sequence continues at coordinate 13,636,683 of JACDQD010000003.1, read as the reverse complement.
ACCGGGCTCAGCTACCGATTAGGACGTGGTGCAGTACAGCGCGTATACCTTTCAACCCCGTACACACATAAACACTATCCTTACCACCGAATGCTATTTGTTCGATACAGATTGGCCGCACCGGGCTCAGCTACCTATTCGGACGCGGTGCAGTACAGCGCGTATACCTTTCAACCCCCTACACACACAAACACTATCCTTACCACCGAATGCTATTTGTTCGATACAGATTGGCCGCACCGGGCTCAGCTACCGATTAGGACGCGGTGCAGTACAGCGCGTATACCTTTCAACCCCTACACACACAAACACTATCCTTACCACCGAATGCTATTTGTTCGATACAGATTGGCCGCACCGGGCTCAGCTACCTATTCGGACGCGGTGCAGTACAGCGCGTATACCTTTCAACCCCCTACACACATAAACACTATCCTTACCACCGAATGCTATTTGTTCCATACAGATTGGCCGCACCGGGCTCAGCTACCATTAGGACGCGGTGCAGTACAGCGCGTATACCTTTCAACCCCTACACACACAAACACTATCCTTACCACCGAATGCTATTTGTTCCATACAGATTGGCCGTACCGGGCTCAGCTACCTATTCGGACGCGGTGCAGTACAGCGCGTATACCTTTCATCCCCTACGAACAAACACTATCCTTACCACCGAATGCTATTTGTTCGATACAGATTGGCCGCACCGGGCTCAGCTACCTATTCGGACGCGGTGCAGTACAGCGCGTATACCTTTCAACCCCTACACACAAACACTATCCTTACCACCGAATGCTATTTGTTCGATACAGATTGGCCGCACCGGGCTCAGCTACCTATTCGGACGCGGTGCAGTACAGCGCGTATACCTTTCAACCCCTACACACACAAACACTATCCTTACCACCGAATGCTATTTGTTCGATACAGATTGGCCGCACCGGGCTCAGCTACCTATTCGGACGCGGTGCAGTACAGCGCGTATACCTTTCAACCCCGTACACACATAAACACTATCCTTACCACCGAATGCTATTTGTTCGATACAGATTGGCCGCACCGGGCTCAGCTACCTATTCGGACGCGGTGCAGTACAGCGCGTATACCTTTCAACCCCCTACACACACAAACACTATCCTTACCACCGAATGCTATTTGTTCGATACAGATTGGCCGCACCGGGCTCAGCTACCTATTCGGACGCGGTGCAGTACAGCGCGTATACCTTTCAACCCCTACACACACAAACACTATCCTTACCACCCGAATGCTATTTGTTCGATACAGATTGGCCGCACCGGGCTCAGCTACCTATTCGGACGCGGTGCAGTACAGCGCGTATACCTTTCAACCCCCTACACACACAAACACTATCCTTACCACCGAATGCTATTTGTTCGATACAGATTGGCCGTACCGGGCTCAGCTGCCTATTCGGACGCGATGCAGTACAGCGCGTATACCTTTCAACCCCCTACACACACAAACACTATCCTTACCACCGAATGCTATTTGTTCGATACAGATTGGCCGTACCGGGCTCAGCTGCCTATTCGGACGCGGTGCAGTACAGCGCGTATACCTTTCAACCCCCTACACACACAAACACTATCCTTACCACCGAATGCTATTTGTTCGATACAGATTGGCCGTACCGGGCTCAGCTGCCTATTCGGACGCGGTGCAGTACAGCGCGTATACCTTTCAACCTCTACACACCAAACTACTATCCTTACCACCGAATGCTATTTGTTCGATACAGATTGGCCGTACCGGGCTCAGCTACCTATTCGGACGCGGATGCAGTACAGCGCGTATACCTTTCAACCTTCTACACACACAAACACTATCCTTACCACCGAATGCTATTTGTTCGATACAGATTGGCCGTACCGGGCTCAGCTGCCTATTCGGACGCGGTGCAGTACAGCGCGTATACCTTTCAACCTTCTACACACAAACACTATCCTTACCACCGAATGCTATTTGTTCGATACAGATTGGCCGTACCGGCTCAGCTACCTATTCGGACGCGGTGCAGTACAGCGCGTATACCTTTCAACCTTCTACACACACAAACACTATCCTTACCACCGAATGCTATTTGTTCGATACAGATTGGCCGCACCGGGCTCAGCTACCTATTCGGACGCGGTGCAGTACAGCGCGTATACCTTTCAACCTTCTACACACACAAACACTATCCTTACCACCGAATGCTATTTGTTCGATACAGATTGGCCGTACCGCGCTCAGCTGCCTATTCGGACGCGGTGCAGTACAGCGCGTATACCTTTCAACCTTCTACACACACAAACACTATCCTTACCACCGAATGCTATTTGTTCGATACAGATTGGCCGTACCGGGCTCAGCTACCTATTCGGACGCGATTCAGTACAGCGCGTATACCTTTCAACCTTCTACACACAAACACTATCCTTACCACCGAATGCTATTTGTTCGATACAGATTGGCCGCACCGGACTCAGCTACCTATTCGGACGCGGTGCAGTACAGCGCGTATACCTTTCAACCCCCTACACGCTCAAGCCTTACGTTATGTGTAAAATAAAATGAGCCTTTCCGGTTCTTTCCTGCTCGCCTTGGAAAAATAACTACCTTTTTTGCGTTGATAAAATAAAAAAATATAAATAATGAAACTGAAATAATATAAACACAATGTGACTAGTGAAATTATGTAAGACATGGGTAAGATATGCAATGTGGAGAGGCTCGGTGGCCACGGTGGGGCACGTAGTGGGCACGTAGGGGCTTAATTCATGTTGAGTGTGCATGTTTGGAGATCCTGTGAATGGACATTGACAGTATTGAGCATTGACTGCGGCCACTGAAATCGGGCATCGGAAATTCGATACTGGTGCCTGAGGTTCCTTGAACATGTACACATTTCCGTTGCGGGACTGCAGACGCCGCTGGCGTATGGCTTCCTCTGTTTACACAATGGTACAACCAGCCCTCCCTCTCCTCCTGTTTGTGTCAATACCATGTTCCCAATTACTCACCTAATTGATCCCTTCAGCCCCGCTAGCAGTTATGAAAATTAATTAATGTTTAATATCAACAAACGGCGGTGCGGGAGAAACAGCTCCCGAGATTCTATTTCGGATCATCCTTTATTTAATGGCGGTAAAATTTACAGCGAAAGGGAACCAACATTGGATAATTTTTGAAATGGGTGATTAAATCTTCTATAAGGTACACGTAATCCAAACTTAATACCATATCAAATAACATTTTTACGCATCATATATGCTATAATACAAATAAATTATGTTACATTACAAAACCAGGACGGATGTTGAACACTCCAACATACAGGGTATTGGTTATTAATATCTGTAGGTCCATATTAATAATCAATGCTGTTACTGTAGTTTGGATTCGATGGAGCAACCAATAGACATGAAAAGTCATGGTCCTCAGTTTATATCTTGATTTCATTAAACTTATTTCCATATTCAAAGTAAGACAAACACGATAAGTGATTTAAATCGCAGAGAACGTTTAGGGAGACCAAGACTAACTATTTATAATATCTACCAAATTGGATTTTATAACTCGGAACTTATTAGTAGAACAAATTACGAATAAAGATTTCTGTAACTGTAAGATATAAGGCGAAATATAGTGCTATGGAAAAGTGGAAACAAATTATAACGAATCCGATAAAAGTGTCAAACTCGGCTAGCGGTTCATAGATAAAAGAGAATTTAACATTCACATTTTACTGTCCTATGGGGGGGGGGTAATAATCAGTTTAATTCATCTTCGCGCCAGAGGGATATTTTACGTCAGTTGTATTTATTTTTTCCTTGATAACTTCTGACTTAGGAATCCAAGCGAAAAACGATAACTGGGGCCGGGGTCTGACCCTTTGGCGTGTTCTGCTCATGTTTAACAAAATTCTCTGTTGCCCGATACAGATTTTCGGACCACTGAATTCACAGAACGCTTTTGTCCTGTAAAGCGGCTCCGAGAAAATGTTTCCGTACGGTAAAAAAAATCAAGTTCTCACCCAAACTGAATAACTTAGCGGGTTTCTGTGAACGATAAACCAGGTGAAATATTCGCCTTGACATTCGTGCGCGGCGATATAAATCCTAAAGATAACGGGAAGCGAATGCGAATTGGCTAATTAAAAAACGGTTTAATTTTGACTTGACGGTGTGGGACCTGCATTTCTGACGAAAATTTGAGATTTCAACAAAAATTATAGCGCCCAGATGAACAGCAATATTCAAAAAAATATTTCGCGTCAAGAACACAAAATGTATGTTCTCGTAACATGTATTTTTATTTTACTTGTTGGTGTGTTGTTCGCAGTGTTAATTCATTTCTATGTCAAACCCATTGGCAGTGTTTAAGAATATGGATTGCGAAATCAATCTAAAGAATCAAATACGGTTGTATCTACCTTATTTATTCTTGTGCGGCTGGCCCCCTACGAAATTCAAGTTACAGCATTTCCGTAAATTATTAAAGATAACAGCTCTTTAATTTATTCTTGAACTCAGTATTCTAGATATATCCTATATTATTATAGAATGATTTATTATTATTAGTTCGATTGTCGACGGATATATAATGCAGTGAAGTTTATAACATTATAAAAAACTGGCATTTTTGGTAATTAAGGCCACGAGTCATGGTCTGACTTCAGGGGCATTAGCGGAACGTTAGAAACTGGACGCGGAAACCGAGAAGGAAATGATTACAGTGGGAGGGCAGGAAGATAAACGAGTATTCTTTTTTTTATCCTTTTATTTTTTTGTTTGATTTGTTTTAAACTCTCTCCAAACGAAATGGGCTGTCTCAGTAGACTGACGCCCGGAGAGCCGCCAGTAATCCCATATATACCTCACAATAATAAATGTTCCTCCCTTAAAGAAACAATCCAATTCCAGTTTTCCTTCCTTTGTTTTTAACCGACGTTCTTCTAGATTCGAACATTTCGATTACGGGAATTACAGCAAACGTTAATTGGAACTGGTAAAGGAGGTAATTTTTTCAACTCAATTGCTCTAAGTAATTTCCAGCAAACAAGTCTATACGTCATCAAGAAACGGTTATTCACTAGATTTATTTAAGTACAGTAGAGCTTTACTATATTAAAGCACACCATAGCTTCTTAACTGATGAAAAAAATTAGTTTTTATTCTCCTGAAAACGTTCTACTTCTCTCGGAAATCTCAAACGCTGACACTCTGCCTGAATCCAATTCTTAACCAAAACGATCGAGTAACGAAGCTTAACGAAGGAGAGACTGTTACAATACGACATTGTACACACAGCGTACAAAATCAAATTAGATATAAAAGAATGGATTTTTCAGTGGGTAGACAAAATTCTAATTCATGGAAAGAAACTTGATAGAATGAAAATGAGGTAAACCAATATCAACTGGACTAATGATTATTATTCATATTAAAATTATGAAGGAGCTTATTAGGAAGGAGATGTAGATAACAAGAGAAAAATCTAAAAGAATGACATCAGATCTAGAAGAAGAGTCAGACAACACAAGTTCTCTACCCTGTTAGTGAATCGCCACGTTTATAACAGAATTGGGCCGGGAACGTGAGATGAACCAATCAAGAGGCGTAGCTAGGCGGAAAAGTTTATCGACTGATCCAAGAAAAGGCAAGAAAAGCGACGGGACCAGGCAGCCATTACAGTGTACATCATGACACTGAGAGAATCATATGTAGGAATTTTTCACAATTTTATAACAGTCTTATCTGAAAATTGTATTTCATTGAATTTTTATCCTACTTCTCAAATTCGGTTACATAATTGATTTCTACTTAATAAGCGGAAATATCAACAAAAATATCGATAAAAACATCATAAAATATAATTAATTTCGTTTTAGCACCGAGGTGAGTGCTGGATTATTACTGATCCGTCTGTGACTGTTACATATATATATATATATATATATATATATATATATATATATATATATATAACGTACGTATGTGGGTGTTATGGGTCAACAAACGCGACGGGACCTCTATAACTGTGTATTTAGGTAAGTAGTGAAGTGCCAACAGGCACAATTACTGTATATCAAACTACTACAACAGACGCCGGCGATGTAGATGATGTCAATAGATTTGTGGAAAGTGTGATATTTTTATTAGAAACCAGTGGGAAATATATTTATTTACGTAGATTTTGTGTGTTTCTGTCTATGTGTTCCGGCTGCTCGCCATCTTCAGGTGTTAGTCACTTTTGTTACTTTCTACTAAAGAACCTCACCTGCCCAACCAACCCCCTTTTGACCGACAATCCGACACAGACCTAAGCCGATTAACAAAATCCCACCCCCTCTCAACATAGACAAATAACATCCCCCAAAAACGTAATAACAAGACATGTATATACACATGTGTACATAACAGATAACCACTACAGTACAAGTGACAGTGATACTGCAGTGAGGATGCCCAAAAAACATCCAAAGTGACAAAAGTGACTAACACCGCTACTGAAGATGGCGGGTAGCCGGAACCGGTCTAGCAAAAGACCAAACCGGCGAGAGACACACGAAATCTACGGTATTCCGACCCCTCGCAGACCACAAAACAGGTATTCTAAAATATTTATTTACGGTTAAGGTAAACGGGAGTGACGAACCCTCTCGCCCTGGAGAAATAGCGAGTGGGGAAATGTTGTACTCGAGAAACTATTAAACGGGCAGAACTGGTTGTTGTATTTCAGAACGGAATGAAATTGGTTGAGCTGCGCTTCCAAGAGATATACTAAATAGACCGATGAAAGAGATGTTAGCGTTTAAGAGAAAGGGTCTCCGGGGGTCTGGTAAAGTCAGATTTATTCGATAATTGTGAGCCGAAACCGGACGGCGGGGAGGACATCGAACGGCTCGGGACGGACACAATTTAGCCAGAGGTAATCGACCCGTCACCGGCCCCAAATCTAAATGACGGCCCGCTCCCCGGGACCCGTAATTGAAGATTTCAGATAAGCCAGATATTGACTCCCACCCCCACCCTCTACCCACAAATCCCCACTTTCGCCAAAAATATACTGCCTCCCTCCTGGTTTTAAACAAATAAAGCAGATCGCTAAGCGAAATACCCCGCTACCCGCTCCCCGCTACCCGCCACCCAAACAACCTGCGGTCAGGAAATAATATGCGCGTTTTATTCCCCATCGTTATTTCCTTCTGCATTTTTCTACGGTCGTTCGCTAATTGAATCTATAGACATTCACTGCGACCACTATTACTTTAGAGCGGGCAAAAACTCTTGTCCCCGTGTCATTCGCCCTTAATGTTTTTCAATTTAACCACTGGCAATACTAAAAAAAACAAAAAACAAAGATTCATTTAGTTCTTGGAGCTATTTTAATTCTCTCACGACCTATTTATTTATCGACCTCATGAATTCTTGTAGACGTCCAATAACAAAATTCGATAATCCAGCTATAAATTTGCAATCGGAGTGATACATAAATTTGGTGTTTTAAATATTGTAACATACTAAACTGTTACGTTTCACAGAAGAAGTTACGAACGCAATCCACCCTAAAGTACATAATCAATAAATATGTAGATAAAACAGTTTTATTTAAAATCTTAAAAAAGAAAATGCCTACTCTTTAAATCTCCGCAAAAAAAGTAAAACTTCATTGTTTTATAGTAAACATTTATTACAAAGTATGCTTCGTACTCTTTTCTATGCTATTTGTAATTAATATACGTATATGCGCATTAAATCCAGAAATATATTTGTCCCTGAGAATCACTCTCAACAATTTCAACGAGTCTCGGTAATCCAAAGATTCACGTCTTTAGTGCATTATTACGACCTGTGTTACACCTCTAGCTGTAATTATCATTTTTGTCTTCAAGGACCGATAAATATTATTCTTATTATAAGTATTCGCTGGGCCCCCAGCTTTTCAACGACCGGTTAACCATTTAACCGATCGTGAAAATCGTACTAGGTGAAATTAAGAACCCGAATTTCAAAAATGTCCTTTTTCCGCCTGCCAAAATAGCGCCCAACTTGCATAATATACGGTGGAGGGGGGAGTATATCACGTAGGTGTTGACGATCGATTCTGAATCCAATAAGGGTTGGCTCTGTTGGCGTGGAGGGTCGTGCGACTGGCCGGGTCAGAAGCCACCTCCCCGGTAAACACAGGGATCCTCTTTCGCCTTCTCCCTCCGGGTTTATCTATCTCCTGCTTGTTGGGTCCTCCCAGAAACCCCCTGCACCTCCCTCGACTCGGGCTCTACTCTAAACTAGCACTCGAATCGATGCCCCCCCCCCTACCAACAACCCCACAGGGTAACCTGAAACCGGATCAAGTCCCGGCCAACCAACCCACCAAGTCACCAAAATAGAGAATCGGCCAAAATTCCCATATACAACTTTAACTACTGTTTACTACTTTACCAAAATTTATTCATTTCCCTCAATTTTCAAATGCAGCTTGTAATCTCCAGTATACTCATTAGAAGTCACATTTATCTTGCGTTATTTCAGTTATCTTTCCATAACCCGGATCCAATATAGTACCCGAATTCCTGGTTCTTAAGTTTACATTTTTTCTTTAGTTTCTTTAGAAATGCAATTTAGCGTTTCAAAGTAAATACAGAAAACAGTACTCGAATTCAGCTTAAACATATGGCGATTTTACATAATTGGCCACATTGCCACTACGAGCAGACTAGCAGATCGTTGCAGCCCATAATCAATGCCAATGAACAGTGAGGAGGCCGACAGAGCGCCCCCCAAATATGGTAATTCGGAATAAGTTGATTTCTTGCCCTCCTATTAAGCTCTCCGGCCTTCCTTTGATTCCCGTAACGCAATAAACGCAAGCATTATTCAGTATTATGGAATGCCTCTGTCTGGGCTCCATTCGATTCGGGCGACCAGTCTAGATGGAGCCGCCACCCTACCAAATCAAACACCAGCCCCAATCCATTGCATACCATAATAAGATTTGTTCCTTCGGCGCATTCGTGTTCTGTTAATCGGAATAAAAAATTCCATTTCAAATTAAATTAAATATTTTTACATTTTATCCGATTCAAATTTCTTAACCACGGAAACGAACACAATAAACAATATAAACGAGAATGTATTCACGTAAATCTGGGATTATATAACATTTTTAGGATGCATGTGGTGATCGAAAAGCGCCTGAGAACTTTACATTTTAATTAGTGACCCCGTTTTGAATTCTCCTGGAAAAAGGTAAAGAATCTAGCAAAGTAATGTAATTTCTGGGGAAAGATTGCTTATATAGATCTCTCCCGGACCTTAAGGGTTGTGGAAAAATGCATTATTTGTCGGGGCTTCCATGGGCAACTTAAATCTAAATCTTTACGGTCTAATCAGAATAAATATTTTTTTTAACATCCGTGGTCCGTGAAAAAGTATCCGACCCCATGGCAACGTGGTTCGCCTAGTTCTTCCTAAATGTATCAGCTCTCGTAAAATAAAAACAAGGATCCAATCTGAAATGTTGTTCGATCAAGCAATCTAGGTCACCCGGGGTCAGGAGGAAAATTTCAAAACTCAATATCTGGCCCATCATAAATTATTCAGATTTTATCGGCACAATTATTTGTGGAAACCGTTCCTGCGATCGCCTCTCATCTGTCGTTTATACCCCATATAAATGTTGCAGAAACCGGTAATACTACAAAACTTATCGAAACTATTATATAAATATGAAGATATTTATTATGGAAATTTTGACGCTTAATATGACAACAAATGATCATAACACGTTATAAGACAACCCATTTTGGGTTGGTTACGAACTAATTGTTTGCTTATTTCCATTGCGTAATTACGTCAAGATTAATAGATTAATTATCAAGATTAATTATCTTTATAAATCCGCAAATACCACAATTTTCACTGACTAATTATTTTTAAACTTGTAATCAATCGTTAAGAACATTATCCATAAGCCTCCCCCATCAGTCTTTCACATCCACCTATAAATTTACACAGGAAATTGTACCCCAATGATATAAAGAACAACTAGCTTAATACCCGTGCTTCGTTGTTTGAAAGTATAATAATATATATATATATATATATATATATATATATATATATATATATATATAATTAATAATAATAATATAATATAATATATATAAATATAATGTTATATAAAAAGTTAAATTAGTTTAAAATATTAACCAGAACACATAAATCGTAATATAGACCTTCAGTCTACAGACTCTGCAAGCTGAATATTTTGATCATATTGGATAATGAATAGAGTTAGTCAAAATTAGGTTCATTCAGGCCGCCTAAACGTTTTGGGGGAAGCTTGCAAAACATCCTGCAGGTGTGGGTGAAACAATTCCTATTCTTCGGCCTAAGTCCATTTTACGCATGTTCCTCTGACCCGCTCATTTATTTTCAACGTGCCGTTATTATCCATTATTAAATTGTTACCAACTTCATTGGCTGGAAGTATTATTCGAGTTTGAAATAGTGAAATGACAGCCTGGGTGGCAGGATGCTCCAGAGGGTGTTGAAATTTTAAACTCCGAAGCGGATATGTTCCATATTTTATCCGAGATAAACCTCAGCTAACCACCGTTCGCTTAGGAAGGTCATCACCACTGTGGTAATATTCAGTACGGGCGGTTTCCGTACCATTAACATTTTAAAATATTAATGTATAGATTATTAAAACCGGATGCATCTAGACAACACAAGCTTGGATAATGGATGATCTCTTTGTTAGAAAAACGTGTCTGGTTTTTTATTCCAATTAGTAGTGAACTAACATCATGAGGTCAAGTTTTTCTTACATTTCATGGATTCCGTCATACCCAGGATTTGGACTAAGCTGTCCATTCTAGATTAACACAAAATTAGAAAATGACACCGAATATTGCGAAACAAATTCAGTCAGTCAAAACAAATGTCATTGCACTGTTACTAAAATCCATTTTAGAACAGACGCGATATATAAAATAGCGTCGGGATCAACATTCAGATTTGGATGCGCTTACATCCTTCGGAAATAATTGGATGGCTCATGGATTCTATACCGGAAGACATATTAAAATATGTCTTATTATATTTTAAGACACATATTAAATATATGTCTTTCATAGCTATGAACTAACCAGATATATTTCAAATTATCCAACTGAAATTGTTGCGTTTCCTAATGAATCACTACCCTGACATCACCATTATCAAAAAACACACCTGGCTAATCTTGTAACTTGTAGTCCGTGCTTCGAGCTCCCAGAAACGGAGGCACCGAAATGTATACACATCATTTGGGATGGCCAGGAACCGGATAAGCAAGGCCGCCCTTCGGGTCTAGGCGGTCACGGTCTAAAGAATTTATACATGCCGAAGCGATGAAGGAGCCAGTGGAGTAGGGGAGCGGCCCCTTGTGACTCCATTATTAAAATCCCGACCAAAGATCCACGGCATTTGCCCTAACGAGAATGGGTGTCAATATTTGTCGGGGGTTAACCACCACCCTCCCACAAGTGGGCCTCGCTTTCTGATAGTGACAGGTAAGATTCCTAACTAATGGGCCTTGTTACTGAGGGGAGAACGCCCTCTCTGAACCTTGGCTGCCGTTTCATTAGCCCAAACAATGGGGAGCTCTTCCTCTGTCCCGGGTTTCACCTTACCCATTCATTATTCGCCGACGGAATGAATTAGACGTCTGCGAAATGGACAATTCAATCCTTCCTCGGTTTTTTATTCATTTTTTACCGGTATATTTTTTCCCCTTTTAATTAAACGCCGAGGACTAATTTTACGGAGAGTCAATTATTTAAAGAGCGCAGGCTCTTCTTTATTTAGGCGCAGTAATTTTGGGTCGGGCGACGGAGAGGAATAATGAAAAAAAGTTTCCGCCCTAGTCTCCAAAACATGGGTCAAAAACTGCACTGTCAGAGAGAAGCTATTAAGTTAAGCGAACAAAGATAGTTGGTCAGTTTGTAGAACCAATGAGAGCCATTATGTATTTATTATAAATTATTTTCGATTGAGGGAATATATATATATATATATATATATATATATATATATATATATATATATTACATATAAATAAAAAGACTGGTATATTACATAGATTTTGAATTAAAATTTTGGTTCACATGCCCATGGTCCATTGTCCCACGTCAGTTTCGTTATCCCTTTAAAATTGCAATTTAATCTAGATATGATTAAAACTACATAGGCATGAACTAATCAAATTTTAATTAATTCTTCTGATATAACTAAATGTATATAAGATATTTAATATGTAAAAAAAGAAACCTATTGCCTTATGGTTGGAAAGAATTCGATGAAAATAATCCCTGTCATGTTATAAAAACAAAAGAAATAATGTTCCTCTTTTTTGAAGAACCGAACTAATATTTCAAGGCGTCTCGCCCGAAAAAATATTATGAGGGGGGGCCCTTAAAAAACCCGTTTATCCGGGCGGGATTAGTCAGAAGCCAAGGAAAGCTCCACACCGCTTCAGATATATGGGGAATGTATTGGGTAGAAAGGGAAGAGAAGGAGAGAGCGGAAAGGAACAATGGATGTTGGGTTAAATTTGTGAGCCGGGGCGGGGTCAAGAACGCCTTAAAGTGAGTTACCACTGGCGGCAGAGGAAGCCCCACCCAACCAACCACCGATAGCAGCTCTGATCCAAGAAAATAACACTATATAACAGACCAGGCCTCCCCTTTCAGTCCGGCCACAGACACTATTTACTTTAGGCACATGTATAAATGCAGATTTAAGGAGGGCACTAAAACCGGGCCGTCTCCTTGGGAGCTATTTATTCATTCGGAACACGTACCATAACACGTTTTTTGCATCATTAAACCAATCAACATTTGCATATATTAGTTCATATCGATTTTAAATGTTTCCATAAAACATATTACGGTTTGCAAATCTGCATTATGTTATTGGTCAAAATGCCTACTTATTCGATATTCTTAATATATAAAGTGGTTTCAACAGAAATTCGCATTATTCAATCCGGATCTAATGGGAAATCCGATTGCTTTTGATTTCTAATATGTATGAAAAGCGACGACTTACTCAGTCCGTTAAATTAACTTTATCCATTATGTACTGCGTTCTCGATATTTTGTCACTACACGCTGGTTTAGCCTTTTCCGAGACAGGCTTGGGCTGTTCGTCTTATGTTTCGCCTTATGTTGTTACATTTATAGAATATTCTGATGGCCTTTTCCTATTTTTTGTTTTTCGGACGGGAAAGTTGGCGAGTAGCCAAAACGGTTTAGCAAAACATGAAGCCAGGCAGGGGCGACAGTAGATTATAAAACCCATTGCACTCCGATACCTCGCAGTCTACCGAATTAAGTTCATTGGCCTGCGTCATCACTTTGCAATTTTGAGTATACAGATCTGTGGGATTGAGCACGGGTGCCCAAAATCGGGTCGTCCTGTGAGTATAACCTTTATGCAATCTGTCTGCGCATTCCTTTGAATGTTTCCAGTCTTTGTGCCTGCGCATTGCATTTTTCGCAACGGCCGCTCATGAAAGCTGATCGACAACAGGTAGTAACTGGGTACGCGAGCTCTCATATTCGGCTGTATACAACATCTTCCCTTTACCCTACTTGGGATATAAACGTAAAAGTGCGTTCCGTAAGAAAAAGAAATGCCTAGTGGAATCGTCACTGGGGGAGGTTTTACGACTGGGGATGAAGGCCCAATAGCTGCGAGAACAGTAGCGGTGGGAGAATTGGATTGACGTGGATAATCAAAGCGGAGCCACATAACTGAAACGGTCGATGGCGGCGTAAAGTCCTCAATAAACCCAGGGCGACACACAGGTAACTCTGCAATACAGTCTCTAAGAATGCAACGAGAACAATGCTCGGCTATAATTACAACTTCCCCCCACTGTTATTTTTCTCTCCCCATTATCTTCTCAATTAAATTTCTTTAAATATTCTCTTATCGAAATTGTCTCCAATATTTTTATAAATTTACAATTTACTTTCAATATTTATACATTACTGATATGTATATACGACTAGATAAATTGAAAGAAAGGAAAGCATTTAAATTGTACTCAACATATATGTATATGTATTCAACATATTATATCTATAAAATAAAGTACCGTATTACTGTAAGTAGATGGTTTTTTGTAACAGCTATTGCTTTATTCATAATTACTTTATCTAAATTCGCTTTATAAAACACTGGCATAAAAAAATAATGGTGATTTTCCCTATAGGGATAAATATAATTTCCCCATTCTCGTGATTTCCTCTGTGTCTAGTTGTTTTATTAGTATATTAAATAATCATAACTCAAAACAATAGGAAAGGAATTATCATACAATTGTATTCTAGTAGTCGAATTTCTGTTTACTTTTAGTATAGGCGATTCGCTTATAAATCCTTTGACCGGAAATTTTAATCGATGTTATCCACTGACAAACCCCAATATGCAATAAAACGGAACGGCAAGTGTGTTATTGTTCCACTGGGTTAAGTATACAAAAGAATTCACCGAAATTTACAGGCTGTATACCCGCTTTACGAGAAACCTTCCCACGTATCGGAAATAAAATTCCATATTCGGGTGTAACAGAAGTTATAATGGGCAACAATTTCCGCCACAGGTCTCTCTGTTTTTCAACCTTTTTCCGTGTTAAAAATTACTTTTCTCAGACCTATATCTATCTATCTATATATACATATATATACATTTTTAAGAAGTATGCTTGTTTGAGTATGTTTTTTGAGCAGTGGAGCATGATAATACCCTGCCATTAGATTATATAAATAATGATTTATATATATATATATATATATATATATATATATATATATATATATATATCTTTACAAAAATGTGTTTTCTTATTGGAGTTCTCTACAGGAATGTGGTACGCAGACATTCCAAACTGCCGCGAATCACCACAAATTTATCTCCAATTCAATAAGTTTGAATTACTTGTTGCAGTACGTTTGCTGTGTAATCATTCAATTTGACATTCAGAGTCATTCTATAAGCGCAACTCAGCCAATAGAGTTGTTTACAGGACCCTACCCCGGGGGCAGTTCAATCTTCCGCCTGGCTTCTCGATTTTCGGGGAAAAATTCCAATATTCGCTCCCGGTAAACCCAATATGCATATAGATGGCTCTTAGTTTCCCTTTCACCATGCATAAAAACGCATCGGGGGGGATCAATTATAGAGAATTTATATTTTGCAAAACGGCCTATTGTACGCTGTTCACACCATAGCTACGTTGGTAATTGGCAGGCCGGTCCTTCATTTAGTATTCACAGTACATAAAAAAACACGAATGGAAATTAGTTTGAAATACGATGAGAGAACGATGGTTGGAAAAGAGATTGGAACCCTGCATTTATTTGATGTAATCGTTATTTCTGTATTACAGAAAAGCGTAAAAGTTAACCGAAAAAGTGTAATTTTCAATCGTATATCTGCAATGTGTACAGTCGCATATTAAATTAATCCTACAGTGAAAGTTGGTTTTCCATCCCTTTTTCCAGAGTTGGAAATTATTTACACAGATCCAAAGCATATATATATATATATATATATATATATATATATATATATATATATAAACCAAAGCAAATATTCTTGCTTTAAGGGATATGTGGAATATGAAAAGGCCACGGTCATGAGGAAATATACGACTGCATATGAAAAATATCATCGAGGTCGTATATTGTACCATGCATAAATGCACATTATATTGAATAATGAATATATTTATTATACTCAAATTAGATAATTCCCATACAGTTATATACGAAATTAATTTGAGAAATTTCGGGGGTTGCTTCGGATTTAATCTGGCATTAAACGAATAGGAAAAAGACCGGTTTTGTAACGGAAGCTGCAGAATTTATTGATATGAGAGCATGCAAGTAGATTTATTTTAAACATTTTTGGACACAAATACCACCTCGCCCCCGTGCCACCTTATATGTACTTCATTTAAGACTATAATATGTTTATTACGCAAAACAATAATTCGGAATTTTATTAGATTTAAGTTTTTATCAGATGTTCACCCCGTACTAATATGAAAGGAGTCGAAAAAATGGTCCACCGTAAAATGTCGCCAGATAAAATTCACTACCAAGACAGGTCCCTCTGATTACTATTTTAATTACTTAATATAATTTAATCCGCTAATTCGTGATTTTATTAAACTCTCAAGCTTATTGAGTAAGACAAATATTTAACTATATTATGTTATTTTTTATGTCTATAAATTATACAATTATATTCCGCAATGGTGTAAGTATGTTTTTACATATTCCTATTCCTCTGTTTATATTTCCTCCCGTGTTTTACCTATTCGTGGTTATTTGTACGTTGTTTTCGGTGAGAAAGAGATTATACTTTAAAAACAAAAACAAATATATGTCACACTCTACTAACTTGTATATACTTGTATAGTACGTATACGTACAAGTATGTGAACTGTCCCTTCGTTCCTCACGTCCTACTATATATATATATATATATATATATATATATATATATATATATATATATATAATTTGTTTTATTTGTTGGGTTTTTTCAGACCGGGACTATTGGTATGAGATGGGGAGGGCAGCTGTGCTTCGACGGGCTGGCAGCTCGCAGGGAGAGGGATCGGCGAGGGCGAGGAACGTTGTCCTTCTGGTCGGGGACGGCCTCGGGGTCACAACCAACACAGCGGCCAGGCTCTACAAGGGACAGCGCCACGGACACCCTGGGGAGGAAACCTCCCTCGCCTGGGACAATTTCCCTGCACTCGCTCTCACAAAGGTAAGACGTGTTTCCCAAAATTTCTGAAAGTATCTGTATAAGAATTAAAAAAAAATAGCCGACCCACAATAACTTAATATATCCATTGCGATATTGATTGAATACGGGAAGAAATAATTTATAATCCTAAGAGGATTCAATGTGCCCTGTAAGGTATAGACCGCTCCAGGTTAATCTACCATGCCAATTATGGAACAGGTAAGAGTTCCGAAACGTCGGAAGCGGACAAGTTAATGTTTGGTCCCCTTACTTAACTCGACATAGTTTTCCTCACTCCTCGCTCTATTCCCGGCGTTCATAACAAAATAAAAAGTAATGTAAGTGGCCCGTTCCGAGATAGTTGAGGTAGAAGTTGGTGTGGCGTCGGCAATACAACTTAACAGCCGATCTCAAGAGACAAGTACCGGAAATGAGACTCAACAGTGAGCGTTTGTTCGGGCGCTCACATTTTCGAGAAAGTAAAGAGGGCGCTGGGCGCTCGGTACATCGTCATTCCACTCGGGCGTACAGAAAATCCGGGCGCCCGTTTTAAAGTTGTGGAAACTGCTCAGTGTACCCTTACCTGATTTCGTCTTCCCTCGGGTCGCTTCTTTTAAATCAAACGGTAACTTTTTCCCCGACGCCGAAAAAACCGCCGCCGGTAATGAGAGAGCCATTCAAAGGGGGCCCGAGCCCGCGTAAGCTCCTAGCTTTTTTTGGAATTTGGGAACACCGCCTTGTGAGTGCGTCGCCCGGTCTATTCACCGAGCGAGTGCACTTGGCCCCGAGGCCGTCCTTTTTATATCCACTTTAACTGCATCGCGAGAGGCGTTTCCTGTTTCTTTTTCGTAGTTCCTCCTCCTCCTTCTCCGTCTTTTTCAAATATATACGGCTTATATTTTGGCCGCCGAGCCAGGACGTCAGTGGCACGCATCCTCCGACCTACATCTCGGGAAGAATAATACTCCGGTCCTTCCCCGAGCAAATAGATTTCTAAGGGATGTAAAACCATCTCTCTCTCTCTCTCTCTCTCTCTCTCTCTCTCTCTCTCTCTCTCTCTCTCTCTCTCTCTCTCTCTCTCTCTCTCTCTCTCTCTCTCTCTCTCTCTCTCTCTCTCTCTCCCTCGCTCTCACTCTCACTCGGCATATCCTGGACTGAAATTAACATTCTCATAAAAATGCGGTACGCGCAAACACCGTGACCCGTCAACAGGACCGTTCTCAATATAACATTCGTATATTTTGACGGTATAATTGAAAGCCACTCGTATTTATATTATTTATCCCCTATGACTTCAGCTGAGTAAATAGTACATATTTCTCGCTATATGCGTCGCATCATTCGGAAACCACTTTATTCTGTAATGAAAATCGACATTACGGTCCCCGCAAAGCTCTTGCGGTTAGTATTTGAGATAAAGCAGAATGAATGGAGAATATTCCGGAACGCATGTAAAACTCATCATTTTTATATCGTTATTTTGGCGTACTATGCCTATTCGTACAAAAATGATATTTTTGTAGTTTATAAATTGATAAATTCGCGTCTGCTTTCAATTTAAATTTTCCCGTGTTCGAAGGCAAGCCGGGTTGGAGATTTTGCGGGAATACTTAAAAGGACCCAGCCGGACAGGGCAATTTCTACAAATTGAGAGGAAATAATCAGGGAAGAATAAAGCAGTTGATACAATTATTAAAGGAAATGAACTGGTGTGGGTTGCCCGGCTTTATTAAGAATTAATTATAACTATAAATCTATATATTATAAATCAATCTAATCCTATTATTCATGAAAGCTTACTACGAAACTCACCCAGAGTTTAAATATCCACTTTTAAGTAAAACAGTGCAGAAGCGAAACTTTAGGCCGGGATATAAAAATTTACACAAATATTTCCTAATAAGATGAAATGAGGCTTTCAGCGCAAACGCTGAAAAGGAGCATCCCCTATTCCCTTCCGCCATTACTTAATAGTGCCTTTTGTAAACTCGAAATTTACATCCAAAACTGCCTTCAAATTTATGGGCGAAGGTTTTTCGGGGAATTAAAATAAAAGTTTAATGAATACAGCCGGAAATTGGGTACATATAATTTTGATGTATTTAGGACGCAACAAAATTTATACGAGGCGGTATCAGCGGTAGAAGTTAAAATTTAATGTATTCAGCTGTTTATAATATAAACCACGAGAATAATTGAGTGGCATCAGGTTGATGTATATTACATTAATATCGAAATATTTTATTTTACTTCAAATTCATTTCTTCAATTCTGTTTCAATTCTTCTGAGTTTCATCATAATAAATTGTACAACAAAATATATAGTATAATAATATAAATGTCTATAACGTTAAAGCCGAAAGTAATTATTGGACGAGTTCGGAGCAGGAATTCTGTTTTAAACGAATTCGGGGACTGCAAATTGCGATGAACGGATTGTTCCTGCCGGCATTGAATACAGTGGAGCGGGCCCACGCCGCTGTGAGAAATCAACTTTACTGGGACTTGATTTATCGGTTGTTGGGGGGAGGGGCCGCTCTACCGCACTACTCCCCTCCTATGAATACAGTTTTTTCTTTTCGGTTACTTTTTTCGGGTGGCTTTAGTGAAAGTTTTGCTAACAGAACTGACTCGCACCTGGTCCTCTTGCGAATAAACACTTTCTTGGTCCAACTTATCAGAAACGCCTCAAATTTAAATTTAATTAATATCCCCATCGGAATTCATTGTACCCGCTCGCTCTGTGTGTGTGTCTGTGTAAAATGTAACGCCAAATCATTCCATTGTGAATATTACTATGAATATTTTTCTGTTACATACTTTCTGTCCAGTGGAGATTGACAATCTAATTGAAACAAAACTAAAGGTACCAAACCCATACGTATAATTAGTTACAATTTCTTTGTTAATATTTATGTGTATAACGCTTACATATAAATACATATGTGTATAATAAATACTTGAGAAATAAGAATTGGGGTCGTATGAATCTGCTAGAATAATGATTAAACACAAAACTATAATCCAACGATCGTTAATTTTACTCGGTGGAACAGGGAAAAGAAGATGTAGTATCTCAATTAACATCTGACTGAAGGCTGTCGCCAATTAATTTTCTGGGGTCTTAACTGGGCGATGAAAAAGTTCCATGGGTATGAAATTCATCGGGGGCGGGTTTGGTAGGCGGGCCGCCCACCAAAGGTGGTAACACCGGCCAGCGGCGCTCCACTCTAATGAAGAAAGTTTCCTGTCACACCAACAAGTTATTCCTCGGCCAGCAATTTGTTGTTGGCGGGGTTCGTCGCAGGACGAAAATAAACTGATTCCGCCTCTCGGAGTTAGAAAAAAAACTGTGATCTTAGAGATTTTACAGCCCTCTCAAACAGTTATCTCCTTTACTAAGACAGGACACCTCCCTTAACCAAGACTCCTTTGATTTGATTGTCTTGTTTAGTAGGCTTACTTTTTCTATTTCCTTCGGGATAAGTTCACATCGATTTTCACCAAGTTGTACTAACGAGTCCACTCTGTCTGTATATTCTGGATTTTTCCTGTGAAAAATATTGTAAAACAATTAAAACTTTCGTCATTTCAGAAGTTCTATGCCTTCTTTGTATTTACTTGGGAATGGCTAGTTTTTAATTTCGAAACTTGAATAATTTGAGTCCGAGAGTGCAATAAACAGTTGTTTATCAATTACCTCAAATACAGTATTATAGAAGATCAACGCGTCTTTTCGGCGCTTACCATTAATGATTTTAAGCATATCAGATCTGCCTGACTGAGGCGGATAGGACTAGAGTGGAGAGGACGGGGAAATGCCGTTCTGTCTGGGACCTAGGAGCTTTATCGGGTCGACAATCAGATGGTAATACGAGTACGTGAGCTGATAAAGCTCACAGAGGGTATATGTACATAGTAAATACTTATAATAGTGCGACATTAGTGTTAAGCCCCGGCTCCCCTGAGGCACGACCTGTTTTCTCAGATTATATCAAATAATAAGGTGTCTTCGCGAAAAATAACGCCATCCCATTTTCGTCCGCGAGGGTCTATCAGTGCAATTTAGAACTGGGAATACGGAAATTTAATGCTACCGGAGTCGCATTTAATGACGTATTTAAGGACGTATATCAACGTCGACTAACCTCGTGACGCTCAATATTGATCTCTACATTGTTAGATGTATATCGAAGACTCAATATCATATAGAATAACATTTTAATTATTTCAGGCTGCGTTTCTTTTATGTAATGTATTTTACATACATATATACCCTTTGCAACTCTTGTCAGGGTTTTTGTGTGCCAATATTTCCTGTTCCTACTTATAACAATTTCCAAATTATCGGGGGAAAATAGTTTATCATATAACTATTTATAAAATATATGTGTAATCTCTAAAAATTAACGGAGCTGCAGCAACGCACTACAAGCAAATAACATATGTATAGGCCTAGAGCGGAAAGGGGAACACCGTTGAGTTCAAGTTGCGGGCAGATGACAAATTGCCCACCGCCCCTAAACCCGTTCCCACTGACTACAACAATTGGAATTAAAATGAAACACAGATATTTCTTTCCTTCGCACGCGGTTTTCCGCCGCATATTAGTACCGTCCGAGGGGGGATGAATTAATGCCATTTCGGTCCACGCTATTCAAAACAGCTTTGCATGAAATATCGTCCGCTCCTGTGATAAAGTGGTCCCACCCATGATATGTAGAAAGACAATGGGAAAAATTGGTGTATTTAAAACTTGTATATATATATATATATATATATATATATATATATATATATATATATATATAAGTTATTTCCGGTGGGAAAGAATTTACATATTTCTAAAAAACAAGTATAATTCAGTAACACAAATGATACATTGTCAGATCTTACCACGAGAACCCGGGAGAAGCGAGTAACACAAAAGCGAATTACCTCGCTTCTTTGAATTGATCCGATTCGTTTCTCACCCACCAACAGTCCCCCATATTAGCCAAGCAGACATATGTATGTATTTGGACAATGCATCTCTACACAAATCATTGGAAGGAACCATTTACAATGAAGAATAATCTCTTATTTTTAATAACTGATTATTCTTAATTCCAATAACTGTCCGAATTCTTTCCCAACGCGCAACTATTCGATTTTTGCAAGAAACTGCAAAATTAAACAGTATACAACAAAAGTTGATGACCGAAGAAATACCTCACTAAGTTTAGCCTCTCAAACAATTACTGGAAAAAGTCCTTAGGTATAATTTGAATTTATAAGTTTACCTTAAAAGGTCGAAAGAAGCAGGATACCTCCATAGCAAAAGAACATGCCTAAGTAACGTACAAACCTTCAGACGAAATAACTGCTGAAGCTGGTGAGCAGCCAAAAACAATTTAGGAAAAAGCCAATAAGCAGGGACAGAAGATCACAAGAATCTCGGTATTCCAAGCCGTCGCACAGCGCCAGAGAGGAATTCCAAACTAGAAGTAAACGATACCGTGAATAATATTTCTTGTACCAGTAGTGTATACTTGGTCAGCACCAAACCATATTTTTTCGGTTAATCAGAATACAAAAATAATACTTGATGAAAATTTAATTCGACTATAGAAAGAGCCTTCGTAAGTATTGGGGACAGTAGTGCAATCACTCCGGGACTCGGAGGAAAGATATGTGGAGAATTAAATTTCACTTATCCCGCGGAGAATGCGGCGCAATCAACGCCGTTTCTTCGGCGAATAACGCCTTCATTAGTGGACTTCTTCGGGGGTGGGAGCTTTATTCGCGGGCCTCTACGCCTACCCAATCCTCCCTGGAGCGCCGCCCCAGTAATTATATTTGGGTCCGGTGGAAAGGGGATGGGTAGCAGTACTCGGGAGGCCAGTTTAATGCCCTAAATTATTGTCCCTCGCAGGTGTACTAATTGCAGTTGTTAGTTAGTTTCAAATATCCAACCAGGAACACCCTCTACCCCACCACTCACGATATGTGAGCGCGGATAGATATGTACAGTGAACGGGACCGAAACTCATTTGCAATATAAAATAAATACAGACCAAGGCTATTTTCCTTGTCCGTCTGCACACTTAGTACAGCACTTAAAAATAAATAGTGACATTTTGTAATTGTGTGTAACACCAGTTTACACTTATTTATGTCCTGAGAGAAGAAAACATATCCTTTTTATATTTGCCAAAGCTAACATAGCAGTATTACACTAGATTTTGAATCGATTGTGTAAATCGGAATCTATACTTTAGGATAAATTAAATAATACGACCTTTCTCTGCCGAAAAGAAAGGCCGGCGGTTTAAAGTAAAACCGTTAAATAGTGGCGATAGTGCTCGCCTTCGATGGCGACTTGTTTCATTCAGTCTGGTCGGATACGTCATACTTCTGTTTTCGGATCAGTACAGCTTTAAAGACTTGTAAAATGTCTCTAGACAAAGCAGTACTGGAGACGGTATTCTAATTCTGTGCTCCTAATGAGCATCGTTCGGCGAATAAATGCGAGGAAACCTACCCCCCCCCTCCACCACCGAATTCAAATGAAAAGCCCTTCGAGTCCTCCGACCAACCGCTGTAAATGACAATTTCCGAAGCGGTTTCTGATTAGGTCTGCCGACAAGCCAAGCCATTCTTCGGCACTGGGCCGGAGTTAGGTCGCAAAATTGGATTCCGGCCTTCCCCTACTCAAGCCCACCGGATTATCACTCAAATGAGAATTCTTACTCTGTTTGGGGAACCTCAGATCAACCGGAGAGGAGAATCCTCCCCGGCGCTCCACTCCTGGATTCAATTTTATTTTTAAGTACAATCTTTCATACTTGGAACAAAGTTCGATGAAAATGGGTGTCATTTTCGCCGCCTCTGTAATTGGTTTAGTTGCCTTATGGTTTCTTTAAGTTTCTGTTTTAGCGTGTGGCCCCCCTTTGCAATTAGTTCGGTTCCAAGTTTATTTATTCTGTATTTCTCACACGGAAATAGCTCTTATCCTCGCACCAGCTAAAACCCGGGCTGCTGCCTGGTATTTTTTGGCAATTTAAATTCCATCAAATACAATTCGCGACTAATTTTATAATATTTAGCTAAGAATACAAATTCCGGTTACTTCAAATGTTCATCGAAGTTTCCCATAATTTGATTCAATTTTCTTCCTTGATTTTATCAGTGCTTTCGAAAACTGATTCATATAGATTATTTTTCTCCAATTGCACTTGGGGGACTGAGTTTTGGAGGGCGCTCGAAATCTTGTGCACTAAAAATTAATTATACTGTATAACAATTGTAACACCTTTGGATTATAAATATTCGGACTGCAAAAAGATTTAGTTGGCAATCTGGGGCAAATAAACACATTCCACGGTGATTTACTGAAATAAGAAGCCCAGACTTAGCTCGGTATCAAAGTGAAAAAATTTATAAATTACATACCAATTACTTGGTTGTTTACGAAGATTTTTTCCTAAATGCACATGGACCACATATCACACTTTATTATTACACTAAATGTATTCATCTATACTTAGAAAAGATTAGGTCCCGTACACATATGATATTAAACTTCGGACACGGAAATATTTATGACTTTTGAAGACTGTTCACTATTGTTTGGAAACAGGAAATAAAACCAGAATACACTAAACCTGAATCAGTTTCCTGTAGAAGTCCTAACTCTATTATCAGATAACGTCTGATATACAATATTGAGCTATACCAGCTTTAAATCCTCGACTAGTTCCATTACCTTTTCAAAAGCTTAAGGGATCAACAGTCAAAAGATTAGAGTAGGTTTAGTCCTAGTTCCAGAAACCTGCTGTTTCTAAGACCTTCCTGAGGATGTATTCACTACTATCAGTATTTATAGCCCATACATCAACAGGAGATCTTATAAATACTTTTATTTACTAAGGCTTAAGGAGGAGAAACTTTTAAGAGTAGGTATTTGCTCATATTTATTAATGTTCTTAGTAATGTTAGTCGCGTATTGACAAATGGATAATAGATAATGTGCAACGACGCTCAAAAAATCGTTTAAATTGAATTTTCTATAACGTAATTATCTACAAATTAAAAATATTAAACAATATTCGTTAAAAATATAGAAATCCTTCATCATTATTACTTTAATTTGTCATCCAGTTTTGAAAGAAGAAAATTTTGGACGACAAAAATTACAGGGTAAAGGTTTATACAACATTTATGCATGAAACGGAAATACCTTCTCTTCCGACCAATCCCCGTGGCTTATATGTTAATTAACTCAAAATTTAGCATTTATCATAATTACAGGAAAAGATATGCACTTACCACGGTTTACCGTATTTCCATTTAATTGTTGGCTGGAAAATATAATGTTACAATAATGTTGAAACAGACAATTACTGTCCGTACTTGAATTTCGTGTAATGGTCAAACTTTATTCTCGGATCTAGTAATAACAACTGCTGAAACTTGTTTTATCCTGTTTTATTTCTGCTATTATGTATCTCATTAACACACAGCTCTTTAATCGGCTTCGCTTCATTTTCAAGGCAAATGCAACATTGTTTTGCTAAATGAAAATGTAGAAACTATAACTTGAAACAATAGTGCCTATTATATTAGCTTAATGTATTTTATATTCTCCAATATAAAGAAGTTTTCTAAAAAAGAAAGAGGAGGATGTAGAAGAATGAATAATAATGAGTAAAATTTTAACTTAAAAGAATAGTGTCTGAGATATTTGATCATTCAATTAGGGCATGAAGGAAGACACTGTCGGAAGTGCTTGGCGGATGCTAGGCGGTAATAAATATTCCGCCAGAACACGCGAATAGTGAAGAGGTGGTCCAAGTATCAAAATCGTTTACTGCTGCTTCCTTATCCCGGCGTTGTGTTTCGGCGACTGAACTAAATGTATTTTTATAAAATTATATTTTTGGAGCTCTGTTAAGTCCCCTAAGTGATATTAGGGGAAGGGAGTAGTGAGAGACGGGCCCTCCCTTGGGGATGATGAGAGTTTCCAAATTAGTTGGCCCCTGCCCCCCGGGGACCGCATCAGGAACGCTCATGACGTCTCATGAATTGTCAGGCACGGTACAGGCCTTTCCCTCCCATAAATAATACATCTCTGGCAAAGATACTTCTTCCAGGTCCGGCCAATCGAATGCGCATTTCATTATTCTTAAATTGGAGCCGCCATCCACCCAACTAATGCTCTGCTGAAGGACCGGATGCTAGGATGAAACGTATGAAGAATGGATTATGACATCTAATAACAAATTACCGATCCCAACGCTTCGGACATAAGCCCATAAGTATGACAAACTAAATAATAATAAATAATGTTATAATTGATGTCATAATGTTGTTATAATGTATTTTAATATTAAATATCATTAAGTGGGTAACAACAAAGAGATTATGAAGTCTTTAGTTTTTTTCATCTTTCTTTCCTATAATACGATTTTCATAAAACCTTCATTTACACGAAATATTCGAATTATTTAAAAAGGGTAGAAACCGTAAACATATTTGCGGGAATATTTGTGTTAATATGTCATGAAAATAAGCATAAAACCGTATTGAAAGTATTCGAAAAGATTTGCAAACTTGTTCACCCGAACAGAATGAGTTATAATTAATAATATAGTTTAGGCCGGACTGTTTAATTTGAACAATCTCAAGTAGCGGTTGGCAAGTTTTGATTAATAAAGGGGCTGAACTAAACTTGGAGTGTCTCAGTACCAAACATTACCGTTCTGTCTAATTAATCCACTGGGGTCGGCAGACCATGAAAGCAAAGGAACTAAATTTCGCCAATAGATATGGTGTTCGTCCAACAGATAATTAGATCATCAAATATAGCAGGGGAAATTGAACATCAGTTCTTTGTCTCGTGCTTAAAGAAAATTTAATACGGCGACATATGAACGGCTTAGAGATCGCGCCTTTAATAACATGAATATTCATATAACATTTTTTTCTCGTTTTCTCGAATTCCGTTGTTGGTAACAGTGGAGGATCAGGAAAGAAAAGCTATGCAAATATACATATATTTATACATGTATACGTATATACATATATGTGTGTGTATATATAGGGATTTTCCCCGAAATAATCTCTTTTTACGGAACATATGAGGATTCATTACATAAACTTTGTATTTGTGAGCGACGTTCTTATAGCAACACCTAGAGTAGAGATGAGAAGCACCTAGAATAAACTACATAATTAAAAATGAGAACAACCTAAATGAACTCTTGGGTAATTACTATACTGGAGTCTCTCGTGGAATCCCCACACCCGACTCAAAAGAACCGGCTTAAACAGAAAATTTGGACTCTTAAGGCCATTACTAAAACGGACATCGAAATTGACCTTAACCAACAAGCTAACAATATACAAAGCAATAGTGAAACCGACATGGACATATGGAATTGAGCTATGGGGTTCCACCAAGACGTCCAACATCGCTCGCATTCAGAGATTCCAATCAAAAGTCCTTCGCACCATCCGTAATGCTCCCTGGTATGTCCCTGTATTGTCTAACCAGACAATCCACCATGACCTCAACATACCAACAGTCGACGAAGTCGCAAAATCCCGGTTCCTGAAGTTCCACTCCCGCCTTTCTCCTCATCCTAATCCACTCGTTCAGTCCCTCTCCTCTCTTACACATCCATTATCCCCCGCGCCGGCTCAAACGCCGCTGGCCCAGAGATCTTCTTAGCCCGTATAATTGCTATACCAAGCCATAAATTATTTCATGCATTGTGAAAAGTGCGTCATTGGATGGTTTCTTTTGTCAAGCCATTCAAGTGAGAAACATACACTCAACACTTGTACACATAATTATGTTATAATTGATTGTACAAATAAAAAAAACTATACTGGAGTGCCTCCCCTTTAACTAGTTGAATTTTATTTTTACGAGAGGTCAAAATTATACCTTAGCGAATGTGTCCTCCAACTTCATCCATGTATCATTCTCAATACTATACAAAAATATGGCCTATAATTCAACATATTACAGATGTACATAAATATATAATATTCTCCCCCCAAACGTGGACAGACAGTTCTATTAAATGTTTAAGGTTTAAAAAGAGAAAGATGTAAATTAGAAAGTAGACAGTGAAGGAGATGTGGCTACGTCAGCTGAGATTCCCTAAAGGCCCGAGGCTTATATATGTTGTGGAGTGGTTGGGATGGGAGGAGGGCCCATTTCTAAATTCTCGTTCCTTTTCGGAGAGATTTGTCAAGAGAGCAGGCCTATCTGTCGTTTATCTGCCCGGCCAGAATTACGGATGATTTGCGAGCGGTAACAACCAGCCCGGACTGTAAATCATTCGTCGGATAAGCACCAGGATTTGAATGTATAATACGATGTTTCATTTCCACTCCGTACCGCTATATTTTAATTTGCCCGAATTCTGTCCAGCAGTAGGTTGTCATGTTCAGCTGTGAACGAGTCCAGAAACCTCAATTAAAAGGGAACAACTTTTCGACTCTTTTGGACGTTTCGACGTCAAAGATGGAAATTTAACATTTGAAATTTATAGTCTGCGCAATAAATCACACACAACCGGCAATCGAATGTTCGAATAAGAACATTCATAAGATAAAGAAGTATAATATTTACCACTCGCAGACTTATAGGTTGTACAAATAGATTTGGTTTTCAATGATTTAGTTACTTATTACTTATTAGATTTAGTTATATTTATCACTAACTTGTATTTATACACACAAATATATATATATATATATATATATATATATATATATATATATATATCTTTAATGTCATTGTTTAACGTAGAGCGCTCAACCAAGAAATCTACTGATATTTATTATAAAATATTTCATAGCTCTCCAAGCGTCGTTCATGGAATTGTGTGAGAAAAGATCAATTCTCAATTTGATGAACGAGATTTGATTTTAATAATTAATTATTTCCCAGCTGCACTCCAATTTAGGCTGTATTCATACCATTTTTTCCAGTTGTTGGGTGAGGGGGAGGTCAAAGAGGGAGGTACGACCGAGAGAGAGTTCAACTTTATTGTTGGAGCCCTAATATAAATACCATTCCATTTTTCATCCGACCGCGTAATTGCCTCTGCTCCCGTATTCTTCCTTTCTCCCTATTTATTTGGATTTTTTTCTATTTATTTATTTTCTTTTTTTTCTAGCCAGTATCGTTAGTATGAAAAATATGCCGCCGTTGAGTAACAAACGTGGTTTAATTTTAACTTATAAGTAAAAGACTAGAGAGAGAGAGACAGGGAGACAACATTTTTTGTATCTATTCCTTACTGTTTGGCCTATGCCCTTCCTTACCTTCCTTGTAAATGCCTGTGTTCCTTTTGGTAATGCCATCCTGTTTGCCTCATTCCGCCGACTTTCCAATAGAAAATAGTTTTCTTCAAACCATTTGCACGCATCACATGTTCAATATAAATCAGTCTCAGCTCGGTGATCTTCCTTCTAGTGTGATATCAGGGCTGGACGTGGCTTAGTACTTCTTTGTTTTTAACTTTTTCTTTCCACGGAATGGGAATGAACTTCCTTCATAATTCAAACGACTCAGTCTTATAAACCTATAAGAGATAGAATATCTCTTCGCGAACTCAGTTCGAAGAGACTAAGGATCTCTGACTGAGATTCCGACCAAGGAAGTAAAAAAGAACATTATCTGTCGCTTGCACCTGAGGTACCGATTCTGAGATTCCGTAGCAACGTGAAGCGCGCGTGTGTGCTCACTGAACTGGATGCAGTGAGGAACATCAAGCTCCTCTGCTTCTCTGCGCTGCTCTCAGATTTCTCATTGTCATGAGGTTTTGGACTGTGGGCCGATACGGACTGCGTGTGCAATCATAGGTACTCAAATGCCGCTGTGTATTGTTCTAAGCGCCCGTTGTTTTAGGTCCCAACCCTTCGTGACTACAAGAGCCATCTCGGCCGCTAGGTATTTCAATTTTTCTCTCGTCTCCCCGGTGTGTTGATTGAAGTTGAGAATTCCGTCCATGGTTACGTCAAGGCTGCTTTTTTTTACTGTACCTTTTCCAATGTTTCCTATCCAAATGTGTTGAGGATTTCACTAAACGCCCTTTTAGAGAAGCAGCGCACGGTTTAGTTGTTCAAATTTGTAGGGTGTTCACTCATGTCTGTAGTCGGTGTATTGCCCCACCTAAATAAGGAAAAAGAGAAAATGAGAGGGAGCCCAGTGATAATCTACATGATATGTTATATTGAATAGTTAATTCCTTCATCGGTAGTTATAAAACGTACACGAGATGCTACTGACGAGGGCGAAAAGCACAACTAGTATAGATTAGGACCAAATAATCGGACAAAAGATCGCAAAACTGATGATCTTTAATGTTTTGAGGGACCTCGAGCAAATAACTAAGTTAACGTTTCCGTACCTTCCACTATCTTCTATCCAAATGGAAATTTGGAGAAATGGATTTTTAACGTATAAATTGTGGTTAGGCTTCAGGTTTCATAATTCTGGCGATCTTTTGTTCCACTCGCTTATTTACCGTGGTAGATTGCTGATAGTAAATCGTAATCAAAATTGGCTTACTGGGGAAATAATGTTCGAGTTATGTTGGTGTCATATCCATTACTCGCCTATTTACAAAAGAAACCTTGAGTTTCCCATTCGTTGAGGCGCTAGGTGTAATATTGTTCTTAGCGTTGGAATAATACTAATACGATCGGAAAGTTTATCTTACCTCCACTGCTCCTAGACTGACGCCAGATGCAGTAACAATGTTTGTACAAATTACAGAGCTAATTGTAGGCGAATTATAGCCCCAACGGGAGAACGGTTTACTCAGGGAATGTTCCGATTGTTTACCAGTTAACCTTACGTTTTTGGTCGCCCCCATAGCTCAGTGTCATATAGGTGCATGGAGATTCAGGGGTTGTTTGATAAATTAACAAGCAAAGAATAAGTAAAGTATTGCGGTAACATAAAGGAATGCGGTAAGTATTGGGGTCAGTTTTCCGTGTTAAAATGTTACATAACAGTTTATCAATTACGTGAAATAGTACGCACGCAAACTAGTGTGGCTATTTACACATTTTAAAAATTCCAGCTGGTTAAGGAAACTTATTTTCATACTAGATAGTCAGAGTTTTAATGTCTGCTAGAGTTTTGCAAGAAGAACGGCAGATATATGTTTTGCATTTAAGTTGTAATCATAATTAATAAATAAAATGTGTTCTATACAGCAAGGCAACTCAGTCGTTTTTATTGTGCTCCAACATAAGGGTGTGCTCAAATCATTGTTGGTAGGAACTAAATATTTTTTTCAGTCCCTTGTTTAAGTCAAAAATGTTATGTTCAATTTGTCGTGTCTTAATGGAACATTTAAAGGTTCTTGAGTTCAATTTCGTTTACGGAACATTAAATATAAAGCGACAATATTATCCCACTAGTATCGTGGTGCTCGGATTTTATTAGTGTAAGCCGCGGGAGGGAAAACACTCGATCTCGCATTCAGACCTCTTCTTCCGACGGTTAATTCCGAAGCGTTGTTGGAAAACGCCCGTCCCGAACGCTCCCAGAGTATTCGGACGTGGTAGATCATTTAACTCGGTTGTAGGCTGTAACTTTCTTCTCGCTACTTACCGCTGGGGGGTTGTAGGAGAGAAAAACTCTTAGGCGTTCGTGTGTTCCACGGTTCCCATCCATCGAGCGATGAAACTGCGTGTTCTCTGAGAAATGACACGAGAAAGAATTTGTCCGACGATTTGTGTACACTGCAGGATTATTTATCTACACGTGACCGGCCGATAAATTCATTTTATTCACTAACATTATCGGATTCCAGAGCCGAGCGTAGTAGAGTTGGCGGCCTTGTATATAATACTGTGCTATGTATTCATAAGAAAGAAAAAGAACGTCTCAAGGGGAGATTTTTTCACCCGATACATTAGTATTTAAAAGGGATTCGAGTTGGCCAAACGACAAAGAATACTGAACTCCTGTTTGGAAAACGACGTACTCTCATGCGAACCCAACATAACAGAGCTTGTCCTTCAGTTCAAAATTATATTTTATAATTTTAGCGACAATCTATCAGGCTGCAGAAGTTAATTTCGAGGGGGAAACGCCGGACTGAAATTAACCTCCCTTCTTTACAATAAATATATTCGCATTAGAATTCGTTAATAGAACAATTACTAATGAGCTACGCTGAAACGTCCCTTGACCATTCCTGAACTTAATTTATCTCTAATTTAAATATTAATTTGTCGATAAATCGTCTTTCTTTAAATATTAAAGCTTATTAATCAATGATATCGCTGTAAATAAAAGAGAATATAAAGAGGTGATTGAAATCGTAACACCCTTATAAATAATTTCGGTCACTATCTTCTCGTTTTAGAGGCAAAACAACGGTTATTAGCTTATATTTACAGATTTACCAATTACGAGAACTCACTTCCAATGGCTTTTCGAAATATTGTCAGCGTACAGGGATCCTAGGCTGACCCTAATTAGTTCTGAAGGTTGATCGGAAAATATGCTGTAGGTTTTGTGGTTAAAATAATGAAACTGTTTGTAATGTAACTCTTCTTTTAAATGTATATATACAGAGAGAGAAAGAGTGTGTGTACATTGCCTTACTCATTACTATTAGAGATTCAAAATCAGCTTTCTGAAATTGTCCGGGGACTTGTTACTGGATGCTCTCAATCGTGGAGAGCGGCCGCCGTCAGCGAGAAAATTGGAATCTGCGCAATCAGTGAAATTCATCAAATCTGAGCGCGCTCCTATTCGGTCCCGGGATTGATTCTCGGGGATAAAATAGAAGCGGGGAGCGGAAAAAGATTGGGGGTGGTGTGTGGGGGTGGAGGTGGGTCGAGGTCGGCAGGCGGAGGCCGAAAAACATTATTTAATATGTCCGCTGCACCGCGCCGCCGCCCCACCTATTAATAACACCGCGGGCCAATTTTATTTTTCCCCTTTACATCCTCACCCTGGAATTTATCCGGTGAATACAGATGAAGTCCTATACATTTTGACGTCTTACGCTAACGTGTAACTTAATATACGAAGGGCTATATTTACCCTAAGTCTGTCGGAAAGCCGAATCCATCATACGGAGCGGCTGCAACCTCGGGAAAATTTGAAAAGAGAACCGGCGATAAATTAGCTTCACTAAATCCGCCCAAGGCGGGGTACACGCCGCTTAACAGTGATAGAATCTACGCCGTTACCAAATTCTCATTTCTATTGTACAGCTTGAATTTGAGGAATCTTCTCACCTTACTGGTTCAACATTGCACAAATATGTAAATACCATGATAATCATCCGCTCATTCAGAGAAATAAATCTGCGGGAATTCCCAACGTCCTAATAACCGTATATTGATCCCAACTAAGAGGGCATCTAATCTCGTCGGTGTCTGCAAATATGAAACGAGTATTCAAACAGGCAAAGATTAATGTAAATGCAACATTAATGAGTGGAATATGTAGTTTAACAATAACATAGTGTAATATATAACGCAGAAAAGACATATAATCATTGAAAAGGATAATATTATCAACATACAGTTACATTTACCGATGTCCAAACCTGACCTCTGAGAGAATTTGACTGTTCGTATAATTTCAAAGGACCTTCCAATTTTTCCACTTATGAACATGGTAATTAGTCCCTTTGAGATACCGCCAAATTACCCATTGCCCATCCCTTAATATGTATGCCAAAGTGTTCAAAATGAAACAAATTATCAAGCAAAGGAGCATTACACAAGTGACATACGTTTCAAAATGAGTGTAATTTTTATTAAGTTGTAAATGTTGGATAGTACTTGGCAGTTCACAGTGGACATACGATTGTTAGACACGAAAAGTTGTTTCGAAATATACATTTCCTGTTTAATTCTGTATATTTTTAGATATGTCCCAAGTATACACTTCTAGTGTTTAACTGTCTCAGAATTGTGGTTTTAGGTGTGAGAAGTTTCTGTTTAATACACATAACAAACGATTTGTTTCCACATTTTATTTTATACTAAATTATATTTATATTGAGAATATATAATATTTTTGTATCACAAGTAAACATTGGTAACATGTTAATAGAATAATTGGAGGTTTAACCGTAATAATTATTGCAACCAAATGACGTATATGCTGCTTATAAGTTAATCCAATTTACTGTTATAATTAATTTTTACTGATCAATATAACATCATAAGAAAAAAATCGATGCCGTCAACTTTCGTTGTAATTAGTCTAGTGTAATATTTGTGTATTTCTTTCAATTTCGACCGGCCGATGTTTCATTGGCAATTTTCATTAACCACAAATACTGTTTAATTACATTTCAAATATTACATTCGCGAAATGATATCATGTTCTCTAAAGTTTTATCGTAGGGGGGCTTGCAAAAATCCCTTGTTTCAGACAATTTAAAAAGAATGGAAAAGCTCAGCGAAAGTTCCTTATGAAAAAGGGAAAGAAAACTACTATCATTTAATATGACCAAAGGTCGTTACGAAAGTTACATTAA
Organism: Lethocerus indicus; assembly: GCA_019843655.1. Lineage (NCBI taxonomy): Eukaryota > Metazoa > Arthropoda > Insecta > Hemiptera > Belostomatidae > Lethocerus > Lethocerus indicus. The sequence goes on along the minus strand of JACDQD010000003.1, from coordinate 13,602,329 downwards.
GTATACTTCTAGCAGGGAGCAATAATATTTGCGAAGTGAATAAAATCTTATATGATCCTGAATGCAAGTTCTAAGCGGTCTCATATTCCAATTAGAATAACTGGGTAGACAGAATAAGTCTACAACAATATGAAATAGATTTAGGAACTTTTTTAAATTGGTTAAATATCTTACTCTCTTCGGCATATTGAAAATTTGTCATATATCACTTCAATTACTTGTTCTCTTTCGAGTGTAAACATTTTCTGAATGTTAATATTATTTAATGTTAATATACAAAACAATAAATTCTCCGCGGTTTAGTTATATATTTCTCTCGAGATATTACAAGTACTATAACTAATATTAAGAAAGACTTTCAATAATAACTTTTTTAAGCCACAAATCTCTAATTCTCACCGACCCTGCCGCACAGAAATAACTTTTAACTTATTGAAGCAAGTAAACAATACATATTGTATGTAAGGAACTGTTCGCGCTTTTGTCTTTTTCTGTAGAAACTGCGTTTCAGGAATCTGACTTGTTTCCCAATGTTTGCTGAATTGTCCATTTTGTTTCCTTTCACTGGTACAGCACAGAGCTTCGTAATCGGTAATCGGAGCTGCGGAATTTACGATGGTTTGGCGCCGCCCTCACCATCTTACAACGACAATGGCTGATTAATGCCCAACCCCACCAGATAATCTACGCCCCTGGCGCGTCTTGCTCGCGGCACTAATGCGTCCGAGGCAAATCGAATCGGTCACTATCAACATATGATACATAGTCGTAAGACTGGATAGCAGGAGGTAGCTAAGACGTGCGCGGATAGCTACACAACTCGGTTTGGCGAAACAGAGATATAAAATGAGCGGCAAGGCAGAAAGCGGGCAACAGTGAATGACAAGGTTAATTACGGATGGAAATTATGAGATCCGGCTGAAGAGATAAAGATAATGGGAGAAAGAGGTGGGCGCGTTTAGCGAGGAAGTCAGAGATGAAAAGTGCGGCGCGGAGGAAATAGTAGAGAAGGCGGGGACTGAAGAAGAGAGGGAAAAGGAAGAATGAATTAGTGTCACCCTGATGAATAAAACATAAATTCAACGCATCCCGTCTCCCCACCGCTATAACGAATTATGAACTTTAAACGGCCAGCTCGTAGACAACTGTACACCCTTTCCTTATCAGTTTTTTCGTACTTTCTAAACCTTCTCTACGTGGTGAAGGATAGGAGATAGTTCCGGAATTAGAATACGTAAAGAGAAAATATATTATTCGATTAAAATTTCGTATCTTTTTCGTTAACTTTTAACTTAGTTTACTTAGTTAAGTTAGCTTTTAACTTTTAACGTTTAGCTCAATTCGAAAATGATTTAAATGGGGCAATAAGTGAGAGAGGATAGAAAATGACAAGTCGGACAAGGGAAACACTAATATCATTAGAACCTTAATCAATGTTATATTCAATGTTTCCTCGGCGTTTACATATTTTTCAATCTGTGTTAATTAGGCTTTAGTCAGTTGATATTCACTTGGACATAATCTAGCTTCAATTGGTTGTCATAGTAATACCCCGAGTTCGATATATAATAGGACTGTAGGATAACAATTAATATGTGACTTTAAGTCGTGACACTAATTATTCCTTTCTTTGGAGAAAGAAATACGATTTTTATCCGTTATTGTACGGATTATACGGATTTATACGTTATTTTCGGCCAGAACGAAGTTCTACTTAAAGAAAAACAAATAAATCCAGTAACACAAAATGATACAAGGTTAGATATCAGCAAGGGAAACAGGGAGGAGAGACTAGCCTCAGCCATCGCTATGTGGGCCTATCCCCTTCTCAGACAAGGGATAGACGGAGCCATAAACGTTACCGCTCTCTCAGCCCCTAATGTTGTAAATAGAAACATTCCCCTCTCAGCCTCTACTAACTTGCACACATCATTTTCATACAATATACTAGTTAAAATAAAGCGTATATATCCGGACTGCATTCAATTTGATGTATAATATACGGGCGAGTAAACTAATTGGAAAAAATAACATCTTACAGTTCCCCCGGGTAAAGCAATTCAAATTTACCCCTTTGATGATCAGATGACCGAGCTGAAAAGAGAATTGATTTTGGGTGGATTTCAAAAATATAAAAACTCATTAAAATCTATCTCCGGTTAATGAGGAAAATATGTGGACTATTCACTTTTATCCTCAAATTTTATATATTGGTCAATTGCTTAGGGGGACTAAAAAAATATCGACGACAGAAATAAACAGGGGAGTGAGGTTCTTTTTTAAATTTAATTCCGTTAAGGAGAAAATAATATCTAGTAATATATATTTCCGCAGTGCCTTAACTGAACTTCAGACACCATAAATGTAGAAAACAGGAGACATATATTATTTTCGTCTCCCCTGAAATACTATTGCTTCAATTCGGTCGCACTTTATGGCATTGATTTGTGTCGACATGTGAGAGAATATTGTCCCAATGACCGAATGTTTCCAGTTCCAGAACATCCACACTGCAAGACGAAAGGTTGAAAAATTTAAATTATAGTAGGGGGTTTTTCAATTGAATCGAACCCATTATCACTCACCACTTCATTCATCATAAATTATACAAACATAATTATACAACATCAATATATGTACAGGCAGTGTACAATACGGGTACAAGTGGATTACTGGTTAATGCATAAGTACCTACATCAATTTAACACTACTAGAATAGGTTCCTAACAATCAGTGGACAGGGACTAATTTCTACCGTGTTTACGGTGCTCCAGGTTCGATTTGGATTAATAAGGTATGGTTGAATAACTTTAGGACGAATGGGAGGCGAATATTTTATTTTTATTGACAGATCGGCTGGGCCGTGCCGTATAAAGTCAAACACTCTTGTCAGGACTCTAATTCCCTTCCGCTTGTTGGGTCAACCATCGACCAAGCCCAATCCCCCGGACCACTCACTTTGTATTCCACTTAGCCGTCAGAAAGACAACTCACCCGCCATAAATACTACTCCAAACAGTAATCCTACATTTTAGAATTCACAAGTTTAAAACAATTAATTCTCTCCAAATAAGATTTTTCATTGTATTCGGTAGCTCCATACAATGCCGTGCTGCTAGATGAGTCTCCAGGGAAATTGAATGAAAATCCATTACCTGATATATTGGTAGGGAAAAAAATGATTAAATAATGTATTAATGAATAGAATTTATTGATTTAGTGTTATAACAAGTAATAAAAAATGGGAGGATGTTACATATTGAACTGCTCATTCTTTTATACTGAAACACAAATTTAATATTTGTGAATTAATAATAAAATTCAATAAGTCTAAACACACACACACACACATAAAATAACATTATCAATTAATATAATTCTCACGTAATCTAAATAAAAATAAAAGATATTCAAAAATAATTCTTTTGAGCTGAATTATTTACATATGTAGCGCCAGCATTGAAAATGTGGAAACAAAATAAGTTGATTTAGCGATGATAGTGTTGAATCACATACTTGACACCATTATTCATTTCTACCAAAGTAATGTAAAATAAGCACTAAACTCAAGATTCTAACAATTATTGGTATGGGAAAATAAAACACTGATGAAGTCCCAAACCCGCCTATCCCGCAATACAGTGACGAATACGTTACTTCTCAGTTGTTAATTCGAGCCATTAATTCTTATATAACAATATTCCCTTCTTACAAACTGTAAGTAATATATTTTCAATTCACGTAAATTACTATTCCCGGATAGGTGGCTCAGGTAGTAAAAGCTATTTATTGCCTCCATTATCAGTATCAGGGTTCGATACTGACTCAAGCCTTTACAGATAACTAGATCTGGCGTGGAGTATGATGGGTAACGGCTACGTGCCGTTGGCTTCCTCCCCTAAAAGTGGAATGGGAAACTCTCTGCAACGAAACCGAAACGATAGTAACCCGAGATGACGATACCGCAGAAATAATAATATGCGACAGCCCATATTAGAACATTGGAGGTTTCTTCCACAATTAAAGAAAAAAAATGTTCAAGCAACTCCATTAAAGTATCCATTAAATAAAATAGCTCGAAATTTTTATCGTAATTTCTTATTTCCAAACATAGGAATGGATTTTTTTATTTTATTTTATTCCCTATTTCCAACATTTGCTCTAAATTTGGGATTGAAGAGGGCAACGACTAACGAAAAACGATTATTAAAGGTTTAGAGTTCAAGGAATCATCATTGTTATTGATTTTAAAATTTACAAACTGATAAAAAATATCTTCGTATTCAGGTTTTTATCCTGAGTTGAATCGAAGCCGTTTACCTCATGTAGCAGAGCGCTGAGCTCGTGTTCCCAGAATTGTGATCTTACTTATTTAACTGTAAATTTGAAATTAAATAGCGGAGAACATTTGTAAAAAGCCTGACGTTTTTGTAAGGTAACTATTCCCGTAATAACTGAGGAAATATAAAATGAGCCAGAGGTGCAATAATTTGTTCTTTTATAGAATACTTCTGGCTGAATAAAACATCCATTCGGAACCATCTTGCGTTTGAAGCTGTGAAATTACTGGGAAAGTTGGAGGGCCCAACCTCCTTCAGAAAGTTTTTCGGGTGTAAGAAATTTCAATTAAAAATTCTATCCTCTTGATAATGGAGACCGACGATCTAATCATAACACAGGAGGTAGTGGGGCGGATGGCGGGGCTCATAACGGAATGATTCAGGCTCATAATGTAACCCATTATGAAATTTTTTTTTCGCTGTCGCGCCGTATTTCAAAAGGGGCGGTATTAAAAATCCAGAAGGAACTTATCTCTCTCCGCGTCGGCGGGCCCCCGCAACTTATAGACCGCCTAGCCCTATCAATATTATTAAGGATTTTCAGGAAGAAAATAAACTCTCCGCGCTGGGGCATTCTTGTTTATCATCCCTCCTATAATATGAGACTGTCAAAAGGGTTGTGCAGAAAATATAGTGCCGGGGTAGAACTCGTAAATCACGAAATGAAACCGATTTATTCCTGGAGTTCCAATTTAAAATACGCTATACAATTGTGTGACATCAGAATGACGTACTCCGTCGGAGCCATATGGAATATTGGAATGTGGAATTATTCGAACGGCTGAAAAACCTGTACCTTTTTTTTGTCGGCAGCGCGACTTGTATCAGATTTATAAAACTGGATGGCAGCTATACGTTATGTATATAACGTAAAAATAAATATGTAAGAATTGAATTACATTCAATGGATGTAACCGAACCCTTTTATCTACTTGGAAGTTACACGTCCGAACAGATTCTTACCGATTTTGGCTAATGTGCGGGTCTTTGGGCGGTGGGGCCGGTTTCTTCCTAGCTGGACACGTTTTTTATTTCAGAAATTCGACAGAGGAAAAGAGTTGGGCCCACGTTGAAGAAAAAACGGGGCAGAGACGGATTAGGCGATTAATCTCAGCCCTCAATGTCTTGTCCCGAACCTACACAACTCTTCTAACAGGAGGGTTCAAATCTTCATTCTGTCTTCCGAGAATTTATAACCAGTCGGTAAAAGCGGTTTACTTTTCCTTTATTCTACTATCGCAAAATCTAAGTTTTGAAATTCTGTTTTAAAATACAGTATTATTCAAGTTGTATTTTAAAGCGAAAAATAAAATGAGACCAATGGTCATTAATAGTTGGAAAAAAACTGTCTCTTGAACTAATTTATAAGCTTGTTTCAAAAAGTATGTAGAGGTTTAGAGTTAAATAGGTTTTGAAAGTCCAGAATAAAACACCTCCCAACTCTTTGTTACTTTTCCTTCTTTAAATGTCGTAGTTAAACATATGTTTTGAAAGGGTTAAAATAAACAGTTAACCTTTCTCCAGTGAACTGCTTCTTCCTAGTCAAAACGCACTTTCGTAGCTGTCACAGTTGTTATTTAACACAAGGAAAACCAGAAATGCCACCAAAAGAATAGACTACGGATTTTCTTTTACTTATGTGTGCTGTTAATTATTTAACTTTGTGTAATTTCGAGTTAGTAATGTCAGAAATTTAGCTTAACTGAAGTTCTCATAATTCCAGTAAATTTACATTCTTCGTTTCACCCATAATGAGAAAATAACTTCGAAATAGAGTTGCAAAAGTATGCACAACGAGATGGTTTTATTAAATTAAAGATATGAAAGAACTATATATTTCTGATCCAAGGGATAATCCCACGGGACCGCTTAAAGGGCGAGCAAAAATTACTCAATTTATGGCAAACACGACGGCTAATAACAATTTCAATATTTAAGTATTTTTTGCATTTCTATTTCCGTTCAAACCTCGTACTACTTATAAGCTGCTAAAATTTTAACAGATTCCAGAATCACATTGGTACATCAATGGACACAACCTGTGCACCGAAAGAAAATTATCCGAAGTACAATCTAGAATGAAAATGCAAACGAATAACAACGAACAAGACGGTCAGGTGAATTGCAAGTTTTAGGTGGATTAAACAATTCTTCTCTTTCACTGCAATTCTCATCTGAGAGTCTGCCCGGTTTCGAAATAGTCGTAAAACAATGAAATCTTAAATCCCGTCAGAAAAATTATGTTTATTATATAATAAATATTTTAGAACATTGAGGGTTATTCAGCTGAAAATATATAGACAACCGGTTAAGTGTTCTTGGTTCAGACAATTCGTTAGAAGAGATAGTGCTTCTGACGTGAGTGTGCGGGCTCCGTATTGTATACTAGCGCTAAGTTGGCGTGTGTATGTGCTGGAGAGAAACCTGTGAATTTTTAAGGTGAAACTCGTTTACACATATTTATATAAATGGAGAGAGAGGGGGAGTGGGCGTCCGCGCATGTTATATACGATTACATGGGGGATGGAAGTAGGGAGGATAAATACTGAGGAAGTAAGGGGTAGAGGAGAGAGATAGACCGGTATTATTAAGTTAGGGGATGATACTGGCAGTGGTCGGCGCAATTTGTTCAGGGGTGGGCCGGATTTGGATTTAATTTCGTCCGCTCGGTCCAGTTGTTAGTGCGCCACGTGATAGCTTCCATTGTTTAACCGCGGTCCTCCCGTCCCCGGGACACAACAATATTTTCCGGGTTGTATGGACCATCCGGTCCCCGGCCCATTATTGCAAGCCCCTTCCCATCGTTCCTTTTCTTCGCTTTCTTCATCGGTCGCGTTCACTCCTTATTAAGCCCCTCTTGCCCCGCCCCGAAACGGCTTTATTTTTATCACCGCCAATTTACGACGGCGGCTCACGTCCCGCTCCCCCCAATACTGGTATACCGTCGGTCCGATCTTCGGCGAATGGATGCATCGATCGCACCCCACCCCACGAGGTTCACGACCTCACATACCGCCCCATCTCAACCGTAATTAACATTCCCCGCTTGGAATTTAAACACGAATGATTTAGGAATAGAATAAGAATATAACATGTAATCATTTAGGTCATTTATCAGTTCGCTTAAAGAATACGCAGTGGGAAAATATTCTTCTATCTTACTTCCACTGTAGTATAAACGTCTAAATAAATTGCTAATTAACGCTAATTCGAGGCAGGGATTTCCGCGAATATTTAAATCATCGCGTATAACCATCTAGGATTGTGGGTTACTGCAATTGTTGGTGACTTTCCATTAATAATATAGACTGTTGTGACATGTAGGCTGACGATTAAGTATCCTGTCAGCACCGTCATTGCCTTGTTATCTGCGCGCGTCACTAGTGACATTAATGCAATTCCCTTTGCTATGTACATATAATGGCTATGGCGGTTATGATTATGGCTAATCAGTTTGCTTGTAAGCAGATGAACCCATCGGGAAACCTGTTTCCGATTGTTCGTACATTTAATGTTCGTGAAATACCTTCGGGGCTGCGGAAGTGATCGGCTTGGAAATTGGGACAGGATTTTTCCGGGAACGGTCAGGTGTTCACTCTCCGCGGAATCGAGGCAATTTTTCCGAATTCAAAACTCGATGAAAATAAAAATCTTTACGACGCGGGAGCCGAGTACAGCGCGGGTTTATCCCTTAACGCGATACGGGGGAACGGCGATCATTACCATAGGAACATGAATGGGTTGGGTGTGGGTAGTACGGTGGTTCCGCAGGGTAAGGTTTCACATAATTCTGCATAGCATTAATCCGCGACCCACCTACAGTACCCCACTCCCCGCCTGTTAATCTATAACAATTGTCCTGCAGTTATCCGACCATATACACAATGGAAATTCCGAACGCCGTTGTTCGAATTTAGATGTTCTCCTCTGATGGAGCTAATTCATATTCGAATCGTGTTCAGGGCTGCGACAGAGGGCCGAGTGTACCTTACACGACCGCAATCCGCCATTACTAATTAAACCGGACCCGAAGACAACCAGGCCTCCGGACAATGTGTTCGTTGCCTCTTGCCTGAAGTCCTCCTTCTAGTATTATTTCAATTACTATGACTGTGAAGCGACGGGTTGTTATTAAGCATTTATTCACGTCGAACAATAATAGTGCTGAAGCCTGAAGTGTACAAAACTCATCAAAAATTTGATTTTTTGAAATTAATTTTATACCTTCTTCTACATGTTTCGTTTTCGTATATACGTAAGTTAAGAAAAGGTACTCGAAGAAGGGTTTAAACATAGAAATATGCTTCGGAGCACGACTGTCGACTAAACTAACCAGAGTATCGTCCAAGATATAACTGTACCCTTGTTTATTGTTGTTGTCCTTTTATACATTAGAATACAACAGGGAAGTTGGCTAAGTGCACGTTTTCCATGGTTCCCGTTTAAACCCCCTTTGATGGCCCGCCGATATCTCGCAGATAGAGGCGCACGAATACCTGAGTACGTTTCCTTTGTCCTTTGTTGGCACTGTCGCTAACTCGTATATTCCCAAGCATTCGAGCAACTGGAAGCACAATGAATATATTTCTTCACCTTGCTATAATAACGCTCTTTCACGTAATGTGGAAATTTCATCATACTCCCCATCCCTTTTTCATTTCACCTCTCCATATTGCATGAGGTCTGATTTTTCTTTCCTTATCCCATGTAACCCACTGCAACTGATCAGTGTATTGCAATTAAACTGTATTAAATTATCTACATGATCAATATTTTTGTAACTCCGCTACCCTTTATAAAATTGCAATTTTTTATCGTTTCAACTATAGTATTCAAAGTTTCAAGAAGTTGGAACATAAAGGGCTTTTGTTGCGTTTAATTCCATTAAGTTACTCAATTAGTACCCTCTCTTTTATAAACAATAGTAATTAAGCGGGTTTACTTTTAAAGCCTATTCTAGCCCCGAAGAGAAACGGTCACTATGCGACGTACCCGGTTGCCTGATAATAGGCTTACAAACTTACAAACCCCCTATCTGACCTTATCCATTCCCAATGGCCATCTTTGTTGCGATGTTTTATTCATCATGGACGATCCTTACTCGATATCTAAGAATCTGTATTGATTATCTCAATATTTTTTATTCATTTTCGTAATATTACAACATACGACACTCTGCACAGATGTCTTAATGGTGCGTTAAATTAATTTGACTACTAACTATAATTGTGACGAGAAAACATTCAGCCGTTCATCAGCAAAATGCAAAGGTTTAATTAATGCCTGGTATTCGTGGATCGATTCAAATATTCCGCGCGTTGCCAATAATTGAGCTCGCCATTCCTGTAATCCAGTCTAAATTCCACCACCAGAACCAAAATTAACGGTAGAAATTTCAAACTCCTTCCTTCATCAGTGATTTCAGCTGTTCTCATCCGTGAAATATGTACACTTAGAGGCGCACATTTAGAACTTTCTGTCTAAGCATTCATTAGCGGAATAATCTACCGTTCGCAACCGAATACTTTATAGTGGTAGTAGTAAATCACAAAAAATATAGCACGACAATTAACTTTTTTTTCCATAACGCAGTTATTATTATTTTTTTGTATACAAAAGTAGTTACTACTACTACTAAGTAGTTCTTTTTGACCTTTTGAAGATAAGTATCTCTTGAAGCCAAGGATCGTCAGATAGATTGGACAGATACAGATTCAACAATTTTAAAAGTGTAAACGGATAATGCAAATATATTTTTATAATATTCCATATTCGAGAGTATCTCTGTATTCCCTGTATCATATTTGCGTTACGTACGATTTTTCGTAAATTATCAAATACCTTTCTAAATTACTCGGAAACCTCGTTCTCTCGTTAACACCGTTTCGTGATAAGCCTCTGTATATAATTCATCTGAGATTAGGTTTTATCTCGAGAAATTATACATCTCACGCTTTTAATGTCGACCGTAGTGTGATACCAACCGTTTCAAGGCTTCACATTGGGCCTCGCGTGCACACAATCGCGCTTCCTTTACCCGTTTATAAGGGGCGTATTACGGAAACGGTTATTTCATAATTAACCATTTAATTGTATACATTTAGCCTTTTTTTTACTCGTAATATTATCACGAAGGAGGTGTTTCAAGAAAACTCAGTTTGCGCCTGGCTAGTACCCTTTCTTTTTTACCATTCCCAAATGTATAATGTACTATAACTGAGTTCAGTAGAGGAGTGTTAATATTTAATACACGACTTGTGTTCTATGATCCAGACGGTACAAACGAGAAAGTACTGAAATTAAGTGACACCATAATAATAATAAAAAATCACTTTAAGGTATGGTATAACTTAAATAATGTTACTTTTTACTGGATGAGATTCCTATTAGAGTTTGATTCTCACGCTTCCAGGACCGGTGGTGCTCTCGGCAGAAATCCGTTAATAATATAGCATAATATCACTAAACTGTTACCGGATTGTCCAGTTGTTCAGTTGCATTCTATATGGCTAAAGCTACACTTGCGAATTTATTCCCACTTTACGAAAATCGGAATGAATAATCGAATTCTGATATGAGTAAATAGGTCAACCTATTTAGTATATTATTATACTTTAGTATTTCTGTATATTACAACACTATTTTGGCCTCAGTGCTTCCAATCTCCATTTGTTAAGAACTGTAATAATTAATGGAATTTATCTAGTTACTATTTTTCGAAAACTCGTAGCTTTTTACTTTGAAAAATTCAGGTATAAACTTAAGCAGCATTGGTGCCTACTATAAATACCATAGAAATCCACCTGTGTATGACGCGAGACGATAGTGTGCTTCGCCTCTAGGTATGTTTGTCGTTCGCTTATTGGGGCCCCCCTTAAGTAAGCAGCCGGGCTTGCGGTCGAGAGACACGGATAGGGAACTGGCATGAACATACAGGCACAGCGTTGTACACACAACTAACGAGAATATTGCATTGATCCGAGGGGATATGTATTCTTGTCGGATCCAGGGGTTGGCGGACGGATTGATGTCAGAGGCCAATCCGTCAGGGCGGTGTCGAGGTGACCCCCATTAATTCCCCGAGACGCCTCTGTTCCATAAATAATAGCGTTAATCAGGAAGCGATCAAACAACGCCTACCGTAATTGGTCGTCCGCCCCAACCTTACATCACTGCCCGTCCCCCAAGTGTCCGAATCCGCCGAATTAACGAGTAGGCCACAATTCTGTAGGCATTCAGAAATCGTCTAGATTTTGAAATATAGACCAATTTCGAAGTAAATTTCTTGACCTATTTAATTCCTATTACAGTGGTGAGTGCAGTCAAAGAATAACAAGAAGGATAATTTTCCAGAAGCTCCTGGACCTCCAAATATGAGCCTTAAATGAATAAAGTAATTATTTGGAACTTTTACTAAGAGTGAAAAATCGGATACTCTCGCATCTCTGATCTTTTTTGGCTTCAATGATCTTCGTTTTCTCTAAGTCATATTTACGTACTAATTATTAAGTAAGTGTATATTTCAAATTGACGATATAATATCCCACTGTAAAAATTTCTAATATTACAATTCTAATAATAGCTATTCTGTTCAATTTTCCTTTCGCATTGACAACTAAAATTTATCGTTCCAATAAATACCGTCATACCGTCTCTTGAGGCGATTAAATGGGCGGTACCTTTTAACGACTCAGCCCAAAGAATGCTGTGTCAATTTTGGCCCTCACGGCCGTATTGAATATATAATGCCCTGTAACATCCACGTTATACGTCCCGTTTTACAGTCGACTGTAACAAAAAAAAGCGAAGAAACGCGGCTGTAACTCAACTGGGCTCCGACAATAATGTTCGAAACGATGAGAGCTATTACTTAGTCCTCCGATCGTTAAATTTTTGTTGAACGCCTTTCACGACTTTATGCAGTCGTCCTCTCGTAAAAAGACGTTTTACGACAGGAATCGGCCGGCACCTACATAATCACAGCTCTTATTTATTTATATCTGCTGACAACCTTGCTCGCGCCTGCAGGTAGGACGACAGAAAGGAGGATTCCAGACTCTATAGCCGAAACTAATTCTGGCCACCTTCTTGCAATCAATACTAAGCTATCTTTATTCGCACTAGAATACATTTACCGGCAACTGTGCCTTATCTTCTAAACAATTCACTTCCATACACGAAAGGACTCTCAATCTATATAGCTCTTTGTGTATAAACGCAATCGGTTTTTATCTTTCCCTCATACTTCTGTCTCTGCACGTTTTCAATTTATATGATCACTACTTTGTCTTATTCTCCATACTCAGACTGCACTAGTCGCACTGGTGAGTAAACACTTTTCTGAGATGTAATTATGAGATGTGATTGCCATAAAATTATAAGAATTATTTTAGAAAGTTTTAAATATTTTATTTTCAGACTTACAACTTGGACGCTCAGATCGGCGAATCGTCGGCGTGCGCGACTGCCCTTCTGTGCGGAGTCAAAGCCAATTTCGAAACGGTCGGCCTCGATATCAACGGCAAGTTCGGCAATTGCGCCTCCAGCTTCAAGTCCAGAGTCGAGTCCCTCATAGACTGGGCGCAGCAAGAAGGCGAGTACAGCCCGCATTTTATTCCATGCGTAATAACGTAACCTGAAATCATTAATTAAAAAGGATTAAAATTTTGAATGATCATAAATAAAGTAACCAAAAAATGACAGCTTTGACACAATTCGTATGCTAAGTTCATCAACTTGTGTGGTTCTATGAAACGAAATGAGGTTCTAGCTATCCCTTGTATCGTGTTACCACTGATCGACTACTACCCAGGTATTAGCAGTACCCCACTGTGGGGACGATCCGATCCCCGGCGGATGTGCTAACCGGAAATTCATTTAGCGCTTATGCTTTTTGTCGGTGTTGGTAATCGGTCGTCGGCCTTTTGCATTGCGGACACGATCACAGGGTGATCTACTCTGAAAGCGGGTTGACGTTTTTTCTTCGATAGCCTCAAATCCGGTAATGTCAAAGGAAATCGTTATAACTCTCTTTGGATTGGTGATACCTGAACGACAAACGCGTGCCTCTTTCCTTGTGAGCCTTTGAGTGCCTCGTTTAAATTGAAAATCGTTTAAAGGGAAAATCCTTTATTTTGAACCCCTATGAGGGATCTGGATTTATAAAATGCATAAATTTATCCAATCGGACAGAATCGGACTTAATTGGAGCGTGATGGTTTTGAATATTTCCGTAGCTCCGGAGCACATGTAGCTCGTCGAATACTAAAATATTACACAACCTTTTACTAGTATTTAGGAGTAAGTAAAGGATCGCAATACTTTCAAAAATCATCGGATGAAGCAAAGTACAATGGGAATAACAATACTAAAAAGGGGTCCAAAGGGGAGGCAATATTTCTGGAACGAATGGGCGTCCAAACGGCGGCAGACGGCGGGATGAGAAACGGCCAAAAATTATAAAAGGGGAACTGAGTCTGTTTACTGGTATAACCGACTGGGCTTGGAAAAAGGGCGAGCATATCTCGGGGGGAAAGGGGATTGAGGGAATAACGGATGACTCGGCGGGTGTGGGGGAGTGAGGCTACTGGAGCATTGTCGGGGGCCAACCCTTTGAAGGGCACCTTCCTCGGTGCCAGCCACCAAGAAACACTCCCCAACACCCGGCACACTTTTTCACGCTTTGCTCCCGAAAAATATCGCCGTCGTAAACCGAAACCTCCTCCCGGTCGGCGGCTTTAAAAATATAAATTAGGAGAGTCGATTCGGCATCGCTTTGTAAAACGTTCCCAAAACCACGTCGCGTAATTATTGGGGACCCGGTAACTCTACCTCGGAACATTCATTTGCTAGAAGTAATGGGAAACAATAATGCTAATCAGAATGCACAAACATCAATTGCGTTAATGCAATTACTTGCTTCGCATCTATTGTGCAAATAATATTTTATGGTATCAGATAAGAAAAGTTTTTATTAAAAATCAGTTATTTTTATTGTGGATTAACACAATGAATAACAGCACTCGTTATAATAATTCCAAATTTAATGACCACGAGCATTTTTCCGAATGGGAAATCGACGAATCATGGAAAAGTAAATAAGCGACTGTGACGATCACGCGATATTCAATACCACAAATACCTTAAATTAATAAAAAATATACTTAAAATGCTATCCTAGGACTCATAATATTGAAATTAAAGAATAATTCCTCTCAAGATATTGCAAACAGCGTCTTCAAGATGACGTGGCTGAGTGTCGCCATTTTAAATATTCGATGTTGCAGAGCTTCGCGAATAATAACCCAGAACAGGTATTAAGCTGAAATAATGTAGGTCGTTAGAGGGTCTCAAATGGGCCCGAAGTGGATGGCTAAGTGCACACTCGTCTGGAGTTGTGCGCAAGACAGCCAGTCTAACTCAATAGAGTCCCATGAATATTAAGTGACCCGCGTAATATACACAAATGAACTAAATATAATTGCGGTGGTATTTCGTTAAGTGTAAATTGTGTTATATCTATTGAAAACTTCGAAATAAGACCGTTATTATGAATTGGGCAAATCATCCGTGTATAATACCCGTTTGCTTTGGATTCGATAGCGAAACGTGATTTTACCAGTGTGAAAACACATCCTGCTTTTCCTCTAAAAAACAGTGCTTATTTGGTCGGATTATCGTTTCATAATCATGTTTGCCATTCATGTTTGATTTAGTGTATGGGTTGGATTATATGCAGTCCAGTCATGTGTACACCTGTGATTTCTCAGTGCATCCTGTTAGTACTGCACTTTATAATACCCCATGCAACGTAGAACTTTGTTTCAATAAATTTCTGGTTTGGTGATATTGTACTTCTTATTAATAGTCATAATCTCCGTTAACGGTTTCCTCCCATACGTTCTACCATTTTAAATCCATGTCTACGAAAGAACAACGTATTGCGCACAAGATGACCATCTCCTCCGGCGCTAGTCCATTCGCTACCTTTACTTGTTTTCCAAATAACAAGTCTAAATTCAGAGAGAAAAAACCGCGATATTTCGAATGGTGTCTCCCAATTAATTCATCTCACGTTGGGGACTTGGTCGAGCGTTTTCCAGAAGAGGGCGGGGAGCGGAGCCGCACGCTCTCGGAGGTTTAAATCGATGTGGCGGGGCTGTACAGAATTAGGGAAGACCGCAGCATCCTCCGGGCGCATTTCTAAGCTGCTTCCAAGATAGGGGGTGCGGTAAACAAGCTAGTTACCGCTTAACGCCTTAACAACTGACAGGACCTTATCTCTGAAACTAAACTATAATCAAATTTACAAACTTTTTCCCGCATTATTAAATGGTCTAGTTATTCTTTTTACAATGTCGCGATAAAACCAGAGCGTTCAATATGTCAACCGTGTTACGAGTTTGTGACGTATTTGTGAGACAAAACCTAATGCTATGTCCCTTAAGTATTGAGTAACGTTGCTGTCTCTTTTTTCACGCAGGTTTATGTACAAATCAATGTCGCAGCGGTTATTAATGTTCGATATAACGACGTGTGATGATATTTAACATGTATATAAAATATGGGAGCATATATTTATGCTTCAAAATGCAATAGTTGTTGTCGTCATTAAACAGTATGAAATCAAGATGGATAAAATATAGGGTAAGGAAACAAGACGGTTATTACCAGCACCCGAAATTTCAATGTGTTATTCACCCGGAAAACAAATAATGTAATTTAGTGATGACGGCCGAAAGCCAACCATATAATTATAAAATGAATTAATTATATATTAGCAATATTTTAAACTTCATGCTGGATTTGTTCTTTCAATTTGACATAATTAGTGCGTTAATGGAAACATTTTGTATGAATACTTCAACCCAACGCAATTAACGTTATTTCATGCCGTATCTAATTATATTCGCAGTTATAAATATAATTGCATTGGTAAATATAATTAATTAAATATGTGTCATTAAATAATATATCCAAAATTATAAGTGTATAATTTCTCAAATATAGCCGGGTGGCAGTTTGGACGGCGATGGACCCAATTAAGTTTTCACTTTAACGTCCGAAGAGCGGGTCGTAATTTATTCGGGGGGAATACGATTAATTAGCGGAGGAACCGCTGTCTGGATTAGCGCTCCTCACTACAGAAGGGGGACCGCCCCCCACCAACCCTAGATCCTCCCCAATGGCCTCATTATATATTTCACGTTAACGAGGGCCACGTTGGAAAAGGAAACGAGTACGGTAAGGGGGACGGTGAAATATCGAGATTCTGGCATATCTCAGTACTGCATGAAGTCATCGTACAGGCGTCATACTCGGGAACTCTCACTATAGGATACTCTCACACGGGTCACAGCAATAAAACATAATAATACATTAAGATATTTAACTGGTTGACTTTCAACCAGCGTTTGTAATAACTCCCCGTAGCGCTAATTCCTGTTCGGTTTCCGTTAGTAACGTGGTGAGTGTTTTCGGCACGTTGGCTGGTGATTTTACTATATCCAATATTATTAATCAATTACCTAGAGTATTATAAGTGGTTGGAAGATCCATCAACTAGCCATTAATGGAGGGAAGCTCATGAAAATTACGAGAACGTTATTGGCGTTCGAAGATTTACGCAACTAGATGTGGCGCTACTTTATTTTCAGACCCCGTACTCATTCCATTAACGCTTGAGTCCAATGTTTGAGGTAATAACCTACAGTGGGGCTCGTTTCTCTAGGTTATTACCGTATTATAAGAATATAATTAAGGGTACAGTTATGCAATACTATAAATAAGCTAGGAGTTAGCTTGTTAGATCGAAAGAATTAGTCGTAATTTATTCGTAAATCCGATTTACAATATCCGAAGATACAATCTACAAATTTAATTTTTAATTATTTTAATTATTAATTGCAGGAATATTTACGAGTAATATTCTTTGGGCCAAAGTCGCAGGCGATAGCAGCATACTTTGAAGTAGGAAGGCCCCTAGTTGAAGTAACAACATTGCCCTCGCTTTTCAGCATCAATGGCTGCAATCAGAAAACATCCTTGGGCGTTCACATTCAGTATATACTGATATGCTTCATTCATCAGCGCAGCTGGAATGGGGGCACTTGTTTCTAATTTAAGAAAAGCAATAAGACTCGCAAAGTAGAAATACTATCTGTGCGTCGAAGCCATACATTTCCGACATTAATATTGTTAACGGTTCCCATTTAATTGCAGGTAAAGCTACGGGCATAGTGTCGAACACGAGGGTGACCCACGCTACTCCCGCCGCGGCCTACGCCCATTCGGCCTCCAGGTATTGGGAAGACGATGGGAAGATACCGCCAGCATCCAGGAGGTCCTGCAAGGACATTGCTCGACAACTAGTCGAAGACAGCCCAGGACGCAATATCAATGTAAGCCAAAAAGAAAAAACAGTTACATAAATACACATCATTTTTGTACCTCGATGAAACAATAACGTGTGCATTTTATTTTTAATTTTTTTTTAAAGGCACACATTTTTAATATTATTGCTATAAATTAATAGGCGGCACAGACGGCAGTTGTTCATTCTTCAGGCATTTTCTTACACATCCAGTCGTCAAAAATACGCTGATGCACCTCCTCCCTTAGGGCTTCACCAGCGTACTCGAGCAGTTCCTTCCTCTAACCCTGGAGATTTTATGTTCCTTAAGGCACAAATATATTTATCTACATTCTCTGCGTTTCGTTTTTCCAAATAAATCCGTCAAATCTTTGACATTTTTCGGTACGTCAATAAAAATGCCAATCCTTTGGAACCAATTTGCCGAAGAAGGTGCCTCCTTTTCGGAACACAGATGCGCGAATAACTTTCTTAGGAATATCGGCTACGTATATATAACTAGAGCCAATATTAAGGTCGTCTTTTTAAAATACTACTCTTTCCTTATAATATACTGGCACTAAACCATACCTATTCTATCCCACCTCGCAACCCAGAGAAATGAAGTCATACCGTTCAGGTGGTTTTATATTAAATTCGGTTCCGCAATATTGAGTCCGTATATTAGATAACGTTATTCAGTGAAAAATGGAAAAACAGGTTAATGTTCTTTCCGTCTATTCCCTCATAATTTTGAGTGCATTTCGCATTATTTTTCTCTTTATTCTACCCAAATTGATTACTATATTTACTTATGGAATTCGTCGGAGTTAAATCATAAATCACTGCAATCACTATACACAAAGACTATTCTCACGAGGCACTTATTGTTTATAATTTCATTGCTACGACAACAAATATTTTTTCTTTAAACAATATCCACTTAGTTATCCAGGTTCCTGCATGCTGTTTGTTTTATTAAAACTCAGACGCTGTATCTAAACAAGAGAATAATCAGTTTGATCAGTTTTATTATCAGAATAATTATATATCAGGTATTCATTATCGGGTACTTACCCTCGGCAGGTGCAATGTTAGGTAGTAGAAGAAGCAATCACTCGGTTCGGAGCTAAGGGTTAGAATAAAAAGCAAATTTCGACAGTATTCAAAGGAAGATTCATCTCTGATCTGAAAGACAGTCGGATTTCAACGGAGTGGCAGAACGTCGATAGGAAAGGAGGCGAAAGAGGAGTAGGGGGAAACGGAGGAGAAGAAGAAGAAGAGATAGGTCTACTATACCTTTTGTCGGTGCGAGATCTCATAGAGCGTTACAAGCCGCTCGGTTGGGCGACACATCTTCGCCGGGATTCAATTTTATTTGTAGCCCTGTGTAATAGCCCAGGGTTGGCACTGGGCTCTGGCCTCCCCCTACCAATAGCGGTGTAGGCTCCACTATTAGACCCTAGACCGTGTAGCTGCCCTTCCTGGCAACACTTTCTCCCTTCAACCAGCTCCACAGTTAACCGCCCACCCTTTATTGCTCCCTCTCCACCTCCCTGCTCCCTCCGGTATTGTTCATATTTCGCAATTGGGAGATTTTATTATATATTTTATTATATATTTCTGACCATTTAAGACGATAGAGCGAATACTTATTCTTATGCGTACTTATCTTATTCTTTTATTTATTCGGCTTCAAATTTCGTTCCTTACAATTGCAATATTAAAATTGCACTGGTCTCTATTCCTTAGCTTCAATTATTATTCTACATCATAAATAACTATAGGTGTTCACAGTTTACTCTAAAATTGGAAATAAAATTTTTGTTGGTGAAATTATGAATTAGCTCTGATTTCCCCCATTTAGTTTCAGTTAAATTATTGTGAAACATGTTATTCGCTTCTTCTTGAAGTTTTGTATCCGGCGCCGTCCTTTTGCAAGTATGTTCAGTCCATTTAAATAGTAAACAATACATAAATTGTTAATTTATTTTCTCATAGTTCCTTAAAATAATGATATTTTTAAGGTTTGGTTGTAATGAATTTTAACGATTGGTTATTTTGATATTAATTCAATTTAATTGTATTGTTTAATTTCATTTGATTTACAAGGTAAAAATAAATTAAAACAACGACATTCATTATATTTCCAGGAGACCTTTTAAATCTTCTGCTTATATCGAAAGAAAAAGTTTAACCTCACTAGTCATATTTTAAATATGGTCCAAAAATGGGCGTATATTTATATGGTAATTATGTATATTTGTATCCAATTTGTATTATAAAACCGATTTTTTGCGAGTGCATACTTTTGACGTTGACGTGCAAATGAAAAGGAATTGGTTCACATTTTTTCTTAATCGATTTCCACACTAAGTATTTCGAGGCAGGAATAATTTAATTTTATTCCCATTCAAAACTTTTAAGAGCATTTCGGCATCGGACCCAATGTAGTGACAAATTTATTCCTCCCGTTTTTGGGGCGCTCCTTTAAAATGTATAAAAAATAAGGATACGCACCCCTACTCTCAGGCGCTTAATTATATGTAAAGTGAGTTCCTCCGACTACTTTCTTATGATAAATGTATGCAAAAATACTCACTTGTTCACTTTCGGTTTCAAGCTATTAAGTATGAAAGGATACTCTAGGAGCGAGAATTGATAAAAGAGATATAAAATAAAAGAAAAAGCGAATAAGGAAGGCTCTCATTTTTTTAAGTTTTAAGAAAGTTTCCGTAATTATTATAATTCCGCGACTTTCTCCGTCCTTCCACAAAAGTTTCTTCCTTCGCAAAGTTTACCATTGATCTTTAATTACACCGTACAATGTCGAATTTACTGGCAAACCGAAAACAACCGGCCGGTACCAGGGTAAATTGACAATATTGTGGTAGTCGAATTTGAACATGGCAGATAAACATTGATTACCGGTGTAATATAAATATGCATAAATTACACGTCCCAATAATTAGGAGCGGAGCGAATTATAATCTGCGTCGGGGTGACATTTCCTAGAATCCGAAGTCAGCTCACTCTGGCACTGTTCGGTGTTGTCGGCCAATTATTAATTAGTACTCGATAGAGCAGTAACAGCAGTGTGTACATTGTCATAATACTCACGTACATTACATTACATCCGCATTATATCAATAATCGGAGCTGATTGGCCGGCCAAAATAGGCCATGAGCGAATGACAATTACCTTAATTTCAAGGATTATAATATAATTTAATCTCGTGCTGTTTAGACTAACAACATTGTTCGGTACCTGATATTTCGTGTGTAGTATTCTTCAAGGATTGGGAAACACTGCCGTATGGGAGACACACGTATGTGGTGGGCTGCCGAAATAATTTCTGGGTTAGAACATTGTGCATTTGCCGGTTCCGTCCCGGCCTTCAAATTACCGATAAGGGATAATGTCTCGCTTCAATTCAATTCTAATAGGCGCCACTCCTAATTATTTATTTATTCTGTTTCACGACAAGCTGAGGCCGCGAATAAGCAATATATTTAGTCTGAGACTTGGTATCCGTTTCTAACTCCACAGTATCGGAGTTCGATTCCTATATTACATAGAATATTGTTTAGCGGCGTTAGAGTGCTGTTTGCAGCACCCCCATCGCAATAATTTAACCGGGTGTCCCCCAACTTCTTGTTCGATTTAAATCCCTCCTAATTCCGGGCAGAAACAGTTTTGCCCCCGGGCCTTACTGCTATGTACTTGTGCGTATTGAACCAAAGTAGATGTACTTTATACAAGTTATCGGTGAGAGCCACTAGGGACGCTCCTGTATAAATATGTATAAGGGACCTCGGCTTTCCTAGTCCCCGCCCCTAGCAGTGGCGGTGATGAAATCCCTAGAACAAATAGCCGGGATTCCACGACAGGATCTGTATAAATGTGTTTTGTAAGATCCTCCACCGTCGTGAGTCCGCCTGTGGAAGCATATTTTTCATGATAAAATATATATCACAATTGTTGTCATTCGAATTCTAATATTCCTTCAGTTAAGATAACGTTACATTTCCATGTAATTATAACATGGAATTACAACCTTTAGTACTTTAATATCACTTTTCTTATGTCAATAAACGAACAGAAGATATACTATAAATCTTTAGCTCCTGCATTATATGTGAACATTATTCAGGGAAATGTAAGGCCCCATTTAAATGGGTGGCAAAGCCAGCAAAGCAAACGATGTCCTCTAATAATTCAACGAACATATTTCAACCCCCAAACAACACAGGTTCCTTCACAATTTTTGATCACTTCCTTCCCAATGGCAATATATTTTAAAGATCCCGCAACACATGTGTCCCGCGCCATTATTAATTAGGCGCTTGCAAGCCGAAATGGGTAAGCTTAGGAGCAGCGAGCGGGAGGAGATGATAGAGTGTTGGTATTTCTTATTTTCATTTCCAATTCTATGCATTTATTATGACAAATAATCGACCTTTCATACCATGCCCCACACTAAATTCTAAATAATCAAATAATCGACCTTTCATTGCACTCCCTGCGCTGATAATAAATCAGTTAATCATGGCTCACTACCCATTAGCAAATGTTATTCGAATAGCAGCCTCAAAATTAAAGTTTCTGAAGCAATACAGCCATGAATAAATCAGTTTTCTGAACTCTTTGAATGGGAAATGAGAGTCAGACAATTCTGCACAAAAAGGCATCCATTAATGGATTCAAAATTAAATCAAATGATTAACTCTTACTGAACTGGCGGATACGTAAAGTTTTTTACTCGGCTGCAAGAAAACAATTTTATAAATGAATAGCATAATTCGTAAATAATTTAATATAAATTTATATACCTTAAAAAGATGGAAACTTGGGAATACTACCTTGGGAATAAACTATTCCCCAAAACAATAGTTATTGAAAGCGGTATATCAAATTTGGTTTTTGTTTTCCTTATGTGTATATATCCTCTACCTGTGAAAACTTAACGTCGTGATAGAAACACATTATGTATCGTTATTTGATCACATACGCCAAGCCTCGAGCCTCATGAAGATAAAAGAGTGAAACCAGAATTTCCTGCCTACAACAATTTGTTGATTAAGTATTATATTAAAACTATTTGAAGCTACTGAAAAGCACTCATTCCATCAGACAGAATCTTCTTTTTGTTGCAAGCGAACCAAGCACTAAACAGTTTCGGAAGGCAACATTCGCATATAATTTCTTACATCCTAAATATTCCTTAATAGTGCCATATAGGTGATTTCCTTCATATATTTTTAAGAAAATACTCCCCAGTTTCCCTCTACTAAAGTTTATGTTTCAGCATCAAGTTATTTAAGGCCAAACAGGTAGAGAGCCTCCAGCCGCAAACGTCATGAACACGAGAGCAGCAACACGTTACAAAATTTATTACGTTTTAATTTCAGATATAATTTTTCATTAACTGATACGCCGCCTTGGCCGCTTATTTGGGGCCGACGTAACCATTTATTTTGCGTAAAAAGTTTCTGAAAAAAATGTAAAAAAAGGGAAAAGACTAGTTGTACCGGAGTGCTTCTGGTGGAAAAGGTGTAAGCGGAGACCAATTTATAATTATCCCCGGTGTTTTGCAATTTATCAAACTCTTAACCTCGTAAAAAATAACCCCGGCTCACGCACGGGTGGTTCTACTGCTCTCCGACCTTTTTACCAGCGAAAGGCCAGAGTTTGGAGGCAGTATGAATACTGCCAGCCGCCAAAAGAACCTTTAGAAGTGGCTACATAAAGTATATTGTATGGCGCTAAATTAAAACCTATATTAAATATTTTTCAGTGTATTAGAAATTTTATTAATTAAGACTTTTTGCCTGACTGGCTGTAATTAATTTATAAGAAACAAATACCTAAAGTACTGAGTTATTTTAAGATTATTGTTGGTTCCGCGATGGTTTTAAATATTCAATGCTATTTATGGTAGCTAAAAGCTGAAACTGGCATAGGAGTAAATCAGCTAGTGGAGAAAGTGATCGATGGAGTGATGAAAGTAATGTCAATAATAGTATCTCATAGGGAAAAGTAAGTGCAATAACAATCTAACGAATATATGTGATAGTTATCGAGGAAGGAATACTATTTGAATTCATATTGGTTCCAACCAATACTCTGGTCTGACTGACGGGTACAACCGAACGAAACGCCGATTCATAATTGGAAATGATGGCTGGCCGAGGCTGAATGTTCTGGGCCTACTGTCAAATGGGCCGTATCGGATTAGCACAAAAAAGGGCGATAAATTGCGGGAAATTCACGCTCACTCTCATTTTAACACAAATGAATAGGAAACGTTTCAAACCGGGAATCGCGAGTCGAATCCCCGGATATCATTAGGGTTGAATTTATAGGCCAGAAAGACAAAGGCTTGCCGTAGAGGGGTAATCGAGTATAATCTTCTAGTTGTGAGGATTTCAGTCAGTGCCCCTCCTCCGCTTACCACCTATTCAGAGATCAAAGGGAAGGAATCTAATACCTTACAGCGTGTTAGTCTCTACGAACCCGTAATAATCGAGTAATACCTCAGACGCCTGGTAACTAAGCGCTTCTGTACCGATTCATTTCTGTTTAACTACAATAAACAGCTAATCTAACGTGCATCCGACATAATACAATTCAATATTGAATAACAAGATGTTGAAGGTGTAAAGCTCCAGAAGTCCGCCAATCAAATGTCCAGGTACACCATACGAGGCAGTTTGCCAATCCAGACATAATTTCGAAATCAGTTTCGCAACCTAATAACAACATTGTTTGTCTTTAACCTGAAGTTTCCCCACTTGATTTTAAAACTGTTTAAAATCAATAATGTTAATAAAAAGTAACTGGTATAAGTAGAAATTAGATAATACTAGCATTTACCTGAAAAACAATTAATATAATGTTCCGAATGCCCTCTCAATTACCTACTGCTGTCCTTAGAGATCCGAGCCACACCCAGCGCGTGTACGACGCATTTAAAAAGTCGTCAAGAAATATATGAGACTAAACGAGCAGATAACTAGTTGGAAACGGTCGGATCCTGTGATCGCCAGAAATAATTTTCAACTTCTTAGGCGACCCCAAAAGGGAACCACTTCAATGACAGTTGCAAGACCTTTAAACAGATGCTTTAATGTTTTCTTTACTTCTTTTTTGAGAAGGTCCTATCTAGATTGGAACACACGCGAACAAAGAAAAGAACAAAGGTGTGAACAATTGCTCCGAGTTTAATTTTACTCAGCTCGGTTTCCCTTCCGTTTCCTGTTAAAGGTCCGATGGGACATTAAATATTTATGTCCGGGGCCCTACTTCCTTACTCAACTGAACTCTTTTACTTGGCACAATGCAATGGCACTTCCCTCGGCTTTTATCAAGATATCATAGTCACAATATGTACAAATTCTGACGTATATTACAACAAAGCGTTTTGTTGTTGGAACTTTGTTTAATAGGAAGTTTGTGTTTTTCGTTAATTTTCTCCTGAGGAGCATGTCCTTTCTTATTTGAATACCAGGTAACTGCAACTACGGTATGTATAATAATAGAAATATCTAAAGGCATTTATTTGTTAATAAATAGGTTCTTTATTCAACGAACGGGCTATTATCTTTTCCGTTCAATATAATTAAAGACCAGAAAACGAAAACGTGTATTGTGATATAAATTATAAATGCCTAAAATAAAATAGCACTCGAAAATGTGCTCGCCCCGGGATTAGCGGAGCAGCATTGGGCAACTACAAATCAATAGCCGGCCATCCCACCTTATCCACTCTCCTTGGTCAGGCTGTCCTTGTCTTAAACATTAACTGTTTCCGATATTATGCACGTTTCAATCATTTCTACTAGATATATCGTCACCATGCTCAAGATTATGACTCAGGACGGAAGCATTCCGTAATAGGATCAGATTCATAATACAATATTCAAACGCTCCTGAGGGGTTTGTCTTCTACATTTGGAAAATAAGAAAATTGTTTAGGATACCAGTTAGGTGGTACGCTGAATCTCATTTCAAAGAATTCATTATGGAACTTATAATTGCCAAAAACGGTATTGGTAACATAAAAGTTTTATTTCATTGTTATGAATGCGATCGGAGACAATTGAACCAGAGAACGTTATTTGTGAAATTAGAATTTCATTACAAATACAATTTATTTTTCCAGGCATTGGCACTGTTTGTTTTCCACTATTAACTAGAATAAGAATCAAAATCATGTAGATGAGTATAACAACGGGAAATTCCAGGAAATTTTTGTTAATCAATAACATAAACAAATATTATAATGGAACATCTTGAAAAAATAGAAGAATAGAGAGTTCATATTTCATCTGGATGCGCGCACGGAGGCCGCATTACAACCTAGACCGACACATATCTCATTTCAAACGGTTCCTGCTCCTAGTTTAATGGCTAGAGTTTGGGTGGAGACAGCGGCAATGGCACAGGTATTCAATCATCATAACGATCAACACGGAAAACGGCTGGAGGGATTTTCATGAAACTCTGAGAATAATTTTATGGTATGACCCACAAACCACCCGGTAACAAACTAAAAAATAAAATCCTGCGGTAAATAGTCCACTTTGTCAATCCAAACATCGGGAAATGTTACTAGGAGTCAGCCTAAAATCGTCCTAATTTTCACATTGACAACGTTATATGATATTATTCAGGCTCTGTAATACGTTCGAATAAATATTATCATCCTTACGATCTTGTTTCTCCACTCACTTATTTGGTCCAATGCATGACCAGTTTTGGACTCTTAATTAAGGCTATTCTTTAAAATATTTTTCATATTTTATTTCGCGGGAAATACAAACGACAGTATGAAGCTAGGCCAGAATTATAGTCAAACGCATTATTAATGTAATTTGATAAAATGCGGATTTTAAAAATTACACGCTATATCGTTGCGTTCATTTATGAGCTTTATATAAATAAATATTGTAAAGGGCGTTGGCACTTTTCGGGCAAACTTTGAGTTTTTAAGACTCGGTTTTCTAGACCGCGTTGGAAGACTTGGCCGATCTAGTTAGGTCAAAATTATAATTGCGTTGTAAATTGAATTCGATTGCCGCTAGGTCAATGAGCTGAGAAATCCATTTATCGATACGGCCGGCTCCGGTGGCCAGGGCGCAAATTTGCATAGTTTAACGAAGGCAGGTTGAAAAGCATGCGAATGGGTATTATGGCGGTATAAATAGGCGACAGTTTGTCAACGTTCACGATTAGCCGTCCGCGACAGAACCTCCACCACCCCTCCCCACCCGGTTCCCTCAGACTAGTTTTACGCGTTGAAAGGAAATATGTTGAACACGACCCAGTTAACGCGGCACGCCAATTAGCCTTTAATGCCGCGCCCAAATGGAACACGCCGCACCGCCGGCTGCCCATAAAGAGCACGGCGAGACGCCGCTAGAATTCTAAAGACGTGTATTTCTACGTGTATACAACTTATTTATATTAATGTTGATTTCTGGTCCTTGAAATCGAGCGGCAGGAAGTTTCTCTGGGCAGCAGTTACGGAAAGGGGACGGCATGTCTTCTGAGGAGTTCCAATAAGATTGTTCCAAAACCTGCAAACTTGGTATTACATTAAACGACTCGATATTTGCCATTCCCTCTCTTAATCTTACATCAACGAATTGAAGTAAACATAAGAGAGATAAGCCCATTGATCGAATGCAAGAATTCAAATATAAATTCGGTAACCCAGAAGTCTTGCGCCCATTGTCTATAACGGAAAGTCGAAACTGGAGCAAACGGTAAACCACGAATAACACAATGAATGTGGCATTATACTTACACACGAATTCGAACCAGCGTTTTTATTGCTTTGGCATTGAAGTCCAGATCTAAGAACACAACACAGGAAGAAACTCAGCACATTAACTTGTTCAATTTAATGAATAGTTTTAACTTCCCGATTATTCAAACTAGTCGAAGCGAAATATGAAGGGAAATTCCATCTCTAAGTTCTTACTTATTTTTCGTGATTTTTTTCTTATTATAGCGTATTTTTTCTGTTACATATGTCCGCATACGAGGTCCGCTAATTTTACGCAGTGAATATATTTCCCATTAACTTAATTGTTGGATAACATTAAACGTTACTGTGAAGTTACGTACTTACTAAACATCTTTAATTAAGTTAATTGAGTTCAATTGCGCAGAATGCCCGTACCGGACTAATATTGCTATCGGCCGAACTATCTACCATAAAAGATGTCAGACAATATACAAGTGTTTATTGTTGCATACTCCTTTCCAGAATTCCCAGAGTCAGTGTTTCTTATCAATATTAAATATATAGTAAAAGGACATATTAAAATTGTGAAAAGCACACAATTGAAATTTATATAAAAAAATCCAACCATAATTTTATGTATGTATTTTTTGTATTTTATGTTTGTGAAATGTGCTCTTAATGAATGTAATGCGATTTGTAAAAAGCTTTACTCTTAGACGAAATGAGATAAACATCTGAGAGAGTGTGCATTAGTCAAGTTAAATTGCAGCATTGATTTAGCAGCACGGAATAGTTAAATGAATTCATTACCTTAAATTATCACCTTCGTAAAGTTCAGTTGTTGGGGGAAAGAACTTTATTATTGTCCCCTTAGTTATTTACAACCTCCTCTTAGCCCGCTTAACCCTATTTACCCTCTCGTGAAATATTTTCGTCCCGAAATATCAGTTTTATTCCGACATACAATCGGCACGTTATATTCAATTTAATGCCAGGTTGAATCAATTTTAAAATGTTTCCTGACGTCTGAGCAGAGTGAAAATTAACTGCATTCTAAAAACATATGGTCCACATTTATTGATCGTATATTGAAGATGCTGCGTCAGTATAGAGGGTTCAGGATAATCCATGTAATTGTACGTCGTAAGTACCTCACTATATTACCGAAGGAATGATACTGACGATGGTGAGAAACCGAAACCGGTCTGGGTCAACACCAAATAGGCAGTGATGACTTTTCTACATTATTATTATTATTTAGCTAATTTTAGACTCAGGACTTGCACAATATCAATTGCTGTGGCTGATTTTCTTTGCCAAATATTATCAAGTCGAAGACAAATCCATAACGGGTCGCCTAACGACAGAGGGATATTCAACGGAGCGAAAAATTGTTTAAGTCCTGAAGTTGGGGTTGGGGGAGAGGTCCAGGGAATTGGGGCCGCCTTTGCCCCCAACCACCGACCCCCGGCAAAGACAAAACAATCTCCACCGTCCCATCTCTTGATATTGCGGTTACTCGAAATAAAACGATCCCGGAGAGCACCCCCTGCACGGCCTCGTCCTTTGTGGCCCCCAACGCTATCCCTTTGGCGGTATGAATTCAAATACGTCCCCTACGGCCAGTGGCATGTGACTGTCGCTAAGGTTCCCCAAAAATCCGTATATTATTGAACTAGAATGAACTCAAAACAACCAGGGACAGTTGTGTCATGTATTTATTTATTATTTATTATTATTAGTGTGTGAAATAATTTTCTGTTTTCTCTTAATTCCACGAACTTAAGTTATTGAATTGCAATACATACCCAACCAAATAAATGAGGGAAGACACTTCATTGATAGCAGCGAATATGCAAATATATCTTTGGAATTAATATTAGGATTAGTAAATAATATATTCTTTCATATTTCTAGGTGTGTCAATTTTATATCCGGATCGGAATTTTTTAACAATCGATTTCCTGATAAATTTTAGATTTTTTTTCAACAGTCCAGCAGTCAGTTAAGCAGGTAACGGTATTGTTCACCGTACGCTTAATTACGTTTTATGAATATTTTCTTCGGTAAATAAAAAACTAGATATGATATACAAACAAATTACAAACGAAAGAAATACAAATTTGTATAAACCGGTCGGGACTTCAACATTCCGATTGAAAGCTCACGTGCTAGACAATAGTGGGCAGTGTTGTAACGTTTAGAAAAGGGAGTTTAATGAGGGTTAGAGGTGTACGTCCGGCCAATGTGTCCAATAAGTGTCAGGTTTCATTTGGGCACCAATAAATCGGCGCCACCAGTGAGTGGGCCACCTCGCCCGCTCTACTCCACGGCTCGGTTTGCACGCACCCCAATAACTTTAATTACAAGTTTTACCCCGGCCACTTTCCATTATGCTGTTCAGCCCAAATCTCATTTGGGCCACCTCCCTCGAGTCGCACCTCTCGGCCCAAGACCTTTTTATCGGACTACCTCCAAGGAGAATTGAACACCCGGGTGGACGGCATCCCAAGGACCCTACATTTCCGATGAAGAAGCCTTGTCCCGCGGACTAGTTCAACCGCAGACATCGTGTTGAATCGTGAACCCCGATTTAATGTTGCCTATTTCCAATTAACATGTCCGAATAAAACCAGTCTGAAAATATCAAGATTATCTTTTTATTAAGCGTAAATAATTTAATTAGTTTAACACTGCAGTCGGCATTGCAAGTTTTATTGTAAGCAGCATCATCCTGTAAGTGAAAACACTAATTCTTCGGATTTTATCAGCTGGTAAGTTGAGCCGCAGTATTGGGACGGAGAAATAAGTTTCGCCATAACTTGCCAGCTAAAAATACAGAGAAGAGAAATTAATCCTCACTAAATCCCCCCACCCCGCCATATCCAAGGAGAAACCTGGTAATCCGATTTATCCCAAAGTTGAACTTATTGTGCCCCATCCGGGAATTTTGCCGACCATTCCCTCCGAGGGAAAATATCTGCATTTCATCTTGCCTCGAACGTAGCTTACTTAAAACAAGGCAACATTTTTTGTTCAAATATTGGTATTTGCATAATGGTGTGGCTATTTTCTTGAATTTGGAACGCGCGATTAACAAACAAATATACATAGTGATTTGATTTAGGACAGTACTGCGTGATCAAATGAAACAGCCATTAGTATCAGTGTTCTACATTGCATTTCAAGCACAATAACTCTTATTCCAGCTCGGGTCACGTAAGAATGCTTCTGTGTTAGTGGTTACATAGTTAGCGATCGGTATGACAGGGTTATATGGTTCCAATAACAGTTCAAAGTAACAACTAAAAGTAAGACCTTCAAGTCCGCTACTGAATGCGGTTGATAATATTGTATGTAACTCCCAATTTACTTGGATCTACCAAACTTATTATATTAAATAGATTTTCGTATCATTATAGAAATCAATGCGTTTAGTGCTAAGGGTTTATCAAACAATTTAATGCTCGACTACTCTACCTAATCTGGCCTTTATTTCCATTAAATTAAAACCTAAGCTTGGGATATGATATTATCTTTGTATACAGCAGCTAATCTTCAAATGTATTAAATCTGCTGGTTATATCCGTTTTTTACTAATTATATGAGGTGATTTCCGGTTTTATCCTGTTATTACACACACACACATATATATATATATATATATATATATATATATATATATATATATATAATTATGTATACATGGTAATAACCGACATAAAAATCACACTATTCCAAGTGACGTAACTTGACTTGTTTCAACAAAAATTAAACAGCTTTTCTAGAGAGCCTTTTATCGAATGAGTAAATTATAGTGATAGCGGAGGGTGAAGAAAGGTCCGCTGAGGCAGCTTTGCTGCTATTAGGCTGTCCCACGTGGGAAAACTGATCCCCCATTCATGAACATAACTTGAACTTGCTGCCAGTTCCCTTGTCGAGGCGCCGCGCTTCTTTTGTTTACACCCACGTTTGATGCTAAGCGTTTCCGTTTTCCTCGGCATTTGCCCTTCCGGACAGATGTCTTTCCTGTAATCAACATTAAGCGTTACGGAGGCATCCTCTGATCATATATCATTGGCACAAAATATAAAAATACAAATTTTAAGTAATAAATGACTGAGAATAATTGGTTAGATACTCTCAGAGGACATTCCAAAACAGGAGATAAAATAAATCAACGATGAAAAGTGAGTCGATAAGATTTATGACTTTCACTAAAATTCTTCACTAAGTCCAGTGTGAGTTGGACCCTGATGATGGAACCAGTAAGAGTTCCAAAACGTCGGAAGTAGACAACACCCATTCAATGGAGCCCACTCAGGCATTCTTCCCACATCACGCGATCTCACCGAACACCAATCAGTGACGATTCCCGTGTAGCTTAAACACTTAATAAATTTGACATGGGCTGCATTTATATAAACAAGCGTTATATGCATTCCCTAATCTGCGTTTAAAATTTGGCTAGGCAGTTGAGTTCAGTTCGGATTCGGTATAATTAAAAGGTAACGGCAAGGAGAAGAACTGCGGTTTGGAGGGGGAAATTCGCCTCCGCCAGGTAGAAGAGGGGTCCCAACATAATTGCCGACTTAAGCCGGCCTGGATTTGCCGGGTACTCGGGTCGACCAGTACGGTATTAAGAAACGCCACCCAGATAACATCACCGCAAAGCCTATAAAATACTGTTTAAGGTGAGGGCCTAAGTGCATTTGGCCCGAATTCCTTATCAGCGGGAGTCAGTCAAGGAATCGCGTCCTGCTCTCGTATACCGTATGGGGAAGGGGTTTCTTTGCCCTATTGTCCGCCGTCGACTGGCTGGGGCTTGAAAATCCCCCTTAAATTTTCAGACCACCGACCCCAACCCGTCGCATTTCCACGGACTCGGCGTTACTCTCCGGCCCTTATTTTATTGACCACTAGCATCGGAAAGGCTACCTCCAAGCCCGGTAAACTTTACTTCCCCCTTCTATTCTACTCTCCCTGCCTTTCTTCATTCGGCCATCACCATTCAGGTATTTATTTCTATTTAGAATTACAATAACACTTATAAGGGGAATAAGTATAAAACCAGTTTTGGAATGAGCATAGCCGTATGCGAGATGTTGAAGCGAGAGTATCGATCGAGCAGTGCCTGCCTGTTTGATGATTGGGCAATAGTCTGGCACTTTGATGCCGGTGAACACAGTATGCATTCCTTGTGTAGTGCATACACTCATTCCGCGTTAGAATCGCTGTACCGTTGCACTTACAATGTAATTATTCCCTATCAAGATGAAATAACACCTTCACCTGAACCATGCGTATAACATCGGTTATACCAATAAAGTGATGTTAACAGGCATAATCACATTAAAATTCTTCATTGTTATAAATTAACTCATAATTAAGAGGAAAATATGAAAACAATGGGTTCATATTTTTACTATGAAAATTCCGGAGAATATATATTGAAATTTCAGGTTGAATATCTAGATAAAATGTTCTGTACGAAGGAAAAATTCGTTTTTAGAGAGCAAGGTCGAGTTGATACTCCCCGCCCTTGACGATGGGACATTGAAGATAGCGGAAGTAAACGGCGTTCAGTTTGATTGGCCCGAAGCCGGTAGTAAAAGAAAGCCAATCTTCCAAGCTGACGGATTGGGTTTCGTTGTGATGTTTAAAGCCAGAAATAAGGAAGGTAAAAAGGAAGGGAGAAATAATAAAACGTATAAGATTGTAATAAATTAATCGGCTTTAATTACTAGAACTGTATGTTTTATATGTGCCCTGTATAAGCGTAGCTATAGGTAAGAAAAGAGTTTTTTTAAATGATAAATTTCATACAAACAACATATGAACAAATTTCATGCAATAAATCTCTTTCGGCTTTTCTTACGACTCGAATTCGTTGTTGATTGGAAATTTTCCACTGTTGTGTATCGAACCGTGAACCATCCCCAACAAATATCTGTGTTTTTATGAACTGAGAAATGCTTGACTCAATGTGCTTTCCCCACTTTAAAATCTATTGCCCGTTCGTATTCTCAACGTGCCAATTGAAAGCATGTGTTTCTTAATTAAACTTGGCTTAATTAATTTATCCCGTATTTCATAAATTATTATTCTTCGTTCCCTACCCGTTGGCATTTAAAGCAGTCGATTCCCCGCAGAAACTCAAACAAATAATAATATTGTTTCTGTTCTTGAAGATTTTCTTGTGCGTATGTGATCGCGGAGATGGCCTTCTGTTGAAGCGGAATTTTAACTTCACAACACAGTATTAATAGTACAATACCCAGTACTGGCTCAGGGGATGTTATTGGGTAAGTTTGGGACAGGCAAATCGGGCTGCTTTAGTTCTGCTCAGTCGAAGATTTTCTTATCTATTAATATTCACTCCGATGCTTCCACTGGTGGCGGTGGCGGGAAGGGGGGGTATGTTGGGGTAGTGAGGTGACCTGTTGAGATCGTCCGAGTGGAACAACCATTGTTCATTCTGCACAGGCCGTTCTGCCTCTTTCGCCTCGACTCCTCACTGCTTCCCGGTTAACATAACTCCAATTTAAAATTCCAAGTTTAGTTACATTTTCAGTTTCAAGATTTTTTCATGATTTTTTTTCAAGCTTTTTTGGGAGCCTGCTAGCCTTGCAACATCTTCATTCCATTTATTCGTTATATCTTCGTGCAGTTTTATTTGATTTAGGACCCAATAATAATAGAATAACGTATTGGGAATAATGTTTATATTCGTATAAATTTATACGCACAAGAGTACACACAACCTCGGTGTAAAGCGTGAATTTATAGTCGAAGGTGAAACCAGCAAAATCGCTTTGCGTTGTCAGCCATGGTTGGTATAGAATCTGATTAATGACGTACACCGACCGAATTGTGCTCGGCGGAAGATTAGTAAGCGGTGAGGTGGGGCCTTGCGTTATCTGCTGGAGCTCAGGGCAACAGAAGCGCTCTCATTAAACGAGAAATTCCCGTCTCGGCTGCCAGTTTCGAGGCTTGACTCGAATGCCCTGGGTAGTTTCGTGTGGCAAACGAACTAATCCCAAGCGGTAGGTTCAAATGGTGATCATTTCAGTTCAGGTTCCTAGTTGATTGGTAAATGGCCCGATGGTGATCCACATCGCACAAGCACACCTCACAAAGCACAATCTGACCTCGAGAGACGTTCATCTCACGGAATTTATTAAACAAATCTCGAGCATTAACTGCATAGGCGATTAAACTCGGGTGTTGTGTCTGCTTCCGACGTTTCGAACATTCAGTTACATTCACAGTTAAGTGCGATTTATATGCCGTCTGTTTCTGTCTTCTATGAATATGTTGGTACGGTCATGATACCTAAGGTGTATGAGGAGGTTTTAAGAGGTGAGGATTGTGCAGGTTGTAATGGGCGGAGGTCGGAGACACTGGCTGCCGAAGGTGGCCCGCGACCCAGAGCAGGAGGAGGAGGAGGGCCGCCGGCTGGACGGCAGGAACCTGATAGAGGACTGGCTGAGGGACAAGAAGAGGCGCAACCTCAGGGGACACTACGTCTGGAACAAGGAACAACTGGAACAGGTCGACCCGAAGAAAGTCGATCACCTGCTGGGTAAGTCGCTCACCTGATTCAATTTCAAACATCGATACATGTACCCATGTACACTCGTTACCCATTTCATACATATCCCACATGTTGGTGACAAAGCATTATGGCCTGGCCTCGGCGCAACGGGGAATTCGCACATTAATTTTATATAGTTGTTTCACGCGTTAAAGTAGCAAACAGTGTTATACGCGAGTTTTTCATTACAATTTTCTCTCGTTGTATTTGACCTTGAGTAAAACCAGTTGCCAGTTTTATAGCGGCAATGGTATAGCCAGATAAAAGTGCAGGCGGATGCGTAGATGCTTCACTAATTTACTAACGGATGATTTACTTACGGAAATGAAAATGACGAGAGTCGATACTGGACACGGAAGATGGCAAGAACGATAATACACTGAGTATAGCATCGTGGTTGATGGTAATAAATATTATTTTAAGTTTAATTATGATTAAACCCTCCTTTAGAAGAGTTTGGATATATTTAGTTTGTTTTTTCATAAGGCACTTACATCAACAGTACAGGGGGAGTTTTGACAGGATACTTCGTTCGCGTATAATACTATTTGATATTATATCACTACATTACCGACGTAATATTCCCGGCAATGACGAGGAACAAAAACTACTCCATAAGTGGGGAAAACGATAGGACACGGAAAATCAATTAAGGCAAGGGGTTTTTACTCCTATAGCAAACAGGGCGTGGAAACCTCACGGCGCTATTGATACTAACCATGAGAACCCAGCAGTCAGGCCAGCCTAGTCCGCACTGGAAGAAGCACGGCGAAATACAAAATATGATCCCCGTAATGCAATTAAACAGGCTATTATATCTGCGGCACTTTCAACAAATTAATGCATTTACAGTTTATTCTGATAAATAGCAGATGACCAAAAATCGAAACTTGTTTATAATAACTCAAATTCCAAGTACCAAAAAAAATGAGACATTCTTAGTGCCGTCGTCTTAAACTCCAGTGATGCTTTCCTTTAACACGTAAAGAATTTTACTCTACCAGAAAGGTGTAATAGCGTGGAATAAATAATTCTTTGTGTAACGCTGTAACCGTGGTGGAGTGGGTCTGTAGGAGCCCTCCCTTTTGCCATTTTCTCTTTCCAAATTTCTCTCCCATTGTTAATATTTAATTCGTTCCCATTGCAAGACCTCGCGTTACAGTTTAATACGAATTACAGTTCAGGGAGTGGGAGAATTTAATATCTCGAACGGCTGGTTCGATACGAGGGACCGAAACCACCTACCCGTCTTCATAATATATAAGTAGGGAGCTTAGGAACGCTCCTAAAGTGACAAAAAAGCGAGTCACTCAACCCTGGAAGTCGGCTCCGCCACACTTCCTAAATATTACTCTGGCGGTCGATTACTCAAATTAAACTCAATGTTTAAACATTTAAACGACTCCACTCGCGTAATTTCGGGAACTAGCAGAGTATTCTAACGATTTTATTCTCTAGGATCATGGGTATAATGGTAGACGCTGGTTTCGGCATCTTGCATGAGGCTCTTGATAAACTCAGACTATATTAAATTAGATATTTATTAACTCTTACTTAGGAGTGAAAAAAACGCTGTATCCAAACCGTAAACTGCAATAGATGCGGGTGGCAAAAACCAGTCCTGCATATCCTTGAGAAATATTCCTATGATCAATCGCAGGATCCAATCGGCATGACAATTGATTCTTCCCTGTTAAAAGCCAGGTTAAAATAATACCTACAGCTAAATCCCTCGCAGATCGTATTGAATGTGCTAAAACACAGGGCACTAACTTTTAAGCGGATCAACACAAGTTCCGAACTGGACCAAGAAATATTCTTCATTGCCGACTACAACCGTATTCGTTATCTTAAGGGTCGGGGTTGGGTGGGTCGAGCGGAGACCCAGATTCTATCCGCTTATCCCCAGCGGGGAGGCCACTGTGGCCGGGGTTGAAAGGAAAACAGACGTATCTGAGGGGTGAGACATTAAAATAAAACGGAATGCATAGCAAAATAGCCGGTGCCGTTTGGGGCGCCCGCCGGGAATCCTCCCGGGGCTGCCTCTCCCCACCTTTAACACGACACTGCTCCACAGCGCGGCGACAACTACCCAGTATTCCACGCCCACCCTCCACTAAACAACAAATCCTTATTTCCCGAGCGACTTTCCCGTTTGGCCGACGCTAAACTGTATTTAGGTGAGTCCGTTTGGAATTGTATTTATCGCTGTTGTAGTGTCGAGGGTACCGGATATATATTGGGGGAGGGGGGGAGTCTATTATTCCCGGGTCCAAAACCGGAGCCGTGAAGCGAACCGGCAGAATCTAGCGCACATTCAAGTGTGTACACAACATGTATTTCTAGCAACCTAGACGGGTTTCCTTTAAAAGTATTGTAAGGTGTTTAACCGTGACTCTCTTTCGATGGTCGTCACTATACACTGTCACATCTTTGCATGCGGTCAAAGTGTACATTCACTGTGACGTTGCAAAACGTTACAAACGTTTTTCTAAGAAAAATTAAGATTCTTTGTTAATTTCGACATTTTATGATTGAACGTTATCCGGTTATCCGTTGATGAACAGGTTTCTATGAAATATCAAATTTAATTTTTGTTTAAATATTAGTGTCTCAGTGTCAATCCTAAAATAAGGCCGCATGAATAGGTACTGGTAATACTGTCGGTGGTGGGAATCTGAAACCGGTAAAGTTAAGAATCAAACAAGTGCGGCGAGACAAAATAACGCGAGTAATAAAAGCAAACCTATTTTACTATATAGGCACTGACAAAGAAAAGCCAAACCTTTCGAACCATTACGAAAATAACATAAACTAATTTATCCGTTACATAGGTTATCGATGCATATCACTCTTATGATTCTGTCTGACAAGATGTATGAAAATTTATTGCGAGACTGGCACTTTTTAACTAACCGTGGTTTTCAATAATTGGTCACGCAGATGTTTCTCCGATCGGTCCAATAGAACGGCTTGAAAATCATGTTGCCGTTCCACGCCTTTTGACGTCGGGCGTTTTAAAATAAATGAACAGAATGCAAAAACCGGTAACTTTTCGCAGGGTGGTAGGGTTGAGGGGGGGGGAGTAGGTTGATGGGGGCAAAAAGTAGGAGCCCGCCACCCCCCAGGAATGGACTAATGAGCGGTCTGGTCCACATTTTTGAAGATGCCCCAGGGTATATTTCACGCATTAACTTCACGATGCTTAGGATGTAGCATGGGGTGAAAAGGGGGATGGGGTAAGTAGATTCGCACAAAAAAAAGGGTCATTAGGAGCGTATTAAGGATGCGTCGTGTTGCTCCTCTTTATTATTCACCGGGATGTATTTTTCGTCGACAAAAAAACGGTCTCCGTCCGCCCGAATACTTCCTGGCGAAAGCTTAGCATGGAGTAAAGAAACTGCACGGGGTTTGCAAGACGTGTTATCAACACAAGGGCACTGTTAAAAGGTAGCTAAAATATGGGAATTCCCCAATTTCCCATAAAAATAACTATTTAATAACGTGTGGGATGCCATTAGGACAAACTTTTGTAATATAACATCGATATTTAAAATGTAACATAATTAATTATTTTTATAATAATACCATTATGTATTATATATATACTTATATACATGTGCATATTTTATGGGTTTTATAATAATTAACCGTAACAATGTTTTATATATATATATATATATATATATATATATATATATATATACGAGAAGAGATACTTCTGGTTATCGCATTGCCTTCACAGTTGATATCATGAGAATTGTTCCAATCCATATTTCCATATATTATAGAATGAAGATTCGCTACTGGAATTATGAGATGAATTCCAATCTACAATACGGATGAGTAGTAGCAAGCGCTTTTACAAAGAAAATAATTCTTATCTCAGACGTATGCACTGCACCGTCCCGTCGAGTCCACGAACGTCATTTGCGAATTGTTAATCTCTAGACTAGTTCTCGATTACCAAAGTCGGTTTAGCCACCGGATCGAATTAGCAATGTTTAAGGCGGAAGCCGCCGGGGTCAAAAGAAAAACAACAGAAGGCCACATAAACCTGGGCCCGGTAATTGTCGCCCACCATCAATCACCCCATCCGGCATCCCCTAGACCGCATCCTCCCAACCCCCCCACCACTTTCCTTTTCCGGCTACTTCCCCCGGCCAAGAATACCTGAGTTGCGTTTTTTTCGGTCAGACAATAATCATTACTCGTTTAATTTTTACTAAACTCTCCGTTAAGCAATCTAAACTCCTTAATTGTTAGTTTAACACTTTGTGGTCAGCGAGGGGTTGGAATACCGTAGATTTCGTTTGTTTCTGTCTCCTCTCGCTGGTTTGGTGTTTTGCTAGACCGGTTTCGGCTGCTCGCCGTCTTCAGTAGCGGTGTTAGTCACTTTGACACTTTGGATGTTTTTTGGGCATCCTCGCTGCACTGTCACACAATAGCATATATTATTACTGTCATATATTTGGAAGTCCGAACCTAATTGTTGTGACCAGTTGTGCGATCAAATATATATTTGACCGATAATCCGACGAAGCCGATTAACAAAATCCCTCCCAACCCAAATAAGACAAACAACATCTCCCATAAATACAATAACAAAACACATATATGTGCAAACGTACAGGTGACAGGGACAGTGCAGTGAGAAAGCCCGAAAAACATCCAAAGTGCCAAAAGTGATTAACACCGCTACTGAAGATGGGGAACAGCCGAAACCGGTCTAGCAAAAGACCAAATCAACGAGAGGAGACAGACACTATTTATCACCCGTACAATACTATAGCGAGTATAATTATGACCGAAGGATTGAATATTATTAAAATGAAAGTAGGCTTGTAGTGAGTAGAATAAGGGATCTTGGAAAGGCGTACAGAACTACAACTCGAAGAATAAATAATTCTTATTTCTTTCCATTGTGATCCCTCGTGCATATGCAAAATATATGCCAGTGACCCAGCCCGCCTGCATCTGACATCTCCACCGAAATTAAACCGGGTTGACAAAAATCGTTTCCCCCTTCACTGCCCTTCTATACTTTCTCTTCGTTAAATATTGTCCATAGGTCATTGGGAAATTTCTTATATTTTCCAAAGCGGCCCAGAAAAACGGCTGCATCGAACGCACTACTAGAGGGAATCTTTCCGTTCGCTTTTGACCCGAGATCGCGTAACTTTAATAAAAGAAACTATTTAAAATCTACGATCAACGATATCCATCTTTTGGTCGAGTCAACTGAAAAATAAACCCTACAATCGAAACCTAAATTGCATTGAAAATCGCACACTGCGTTTACAGATCTATGGCTTTACTAAATACTAAAAATGGAATATAAGTAGATAAGAGGCCTGGAATGGAACTCGAAGTGCGTATACTATGTAGACAGTATTCCTATTATCCTCTTTATCCGACTCAACCGTGGGAAAGGAGGACTCAAAAGTGGAGCGGAGCGAGAGCTGTTCTATTCATAATTATGTAGATTCCACCTCACTCTTGTTTGTCTTTTTATCGTTTAAATTCAAGCATAAATATTCTATGCATTATCATATATTCAATAAAATATATCATAAATATATATATCATATAATAATCATATATATATCATAAAATTGGCAAATCATTTAAGTTTAAACTATCTCCCTCTATGAATTTTTCTAATTCTTTACTTTTGCGTTTAAACGGACTGTAGCAATTTGGTTGTGGTAGCCAAAAGTCCTACCAACGCTCTACCTGCCTACTTGTCAAAATACTTACTGACTTATTGAGCGGCACCCCGTAAACTTGTGTCAAGAGAAATTTCGTAAAAAAATGTCTAGGTATAAAATTCTACAGGTTTTTAGCGGCAGTTTTCTAATAAGACTGATGGTTTTTTCAGGTCTCTTTGCCTATTCCCACATGGATTTCGAAGCGGATAGGGACAAGGGCCCCAAAGGAGATCCATCACTTGCCGAAATGACCAAAAAAGCGTTGAGCATACTCCAGAAAAACCCGAAAGGATTCTTCCTCCTCGTTGAAAGTATGAATTACTTAGTTTAGAATACCTGTTTTGTGGTCTGCGAGAGGTTGGAATACCGTAGATTCCGTGTGTTTCCGTCTCCTCTCTCTGGTTTGGTCTTTTGCTAGACCGGTTTCGTCTGCTCACCATCTTCAGTAGCGGTGTTAGTCACTTTTGGCACTTTGCATGTTTTTTGGATATCCTCACATATATATATATATATATATATATATATATATATATATATATATATACACACGACAAACAGACAACCACCACAGTACAAGTGACAGTGACAGTGCAGTCAGGATGCCCAAAAACATCCAAAGTGCCAAAGTGACTAACACCGCTACTGAAGATGGCGAACAGCCGAAACCGGTCTAGCAAAAGACAAAACTAGCGAGAGGAGACAGAAACACACGAAATCTACGGTATGAATCATTTAATTTATGTATATTTATTAATATTTATCGCCACGTCCAATTTTTTCCTACTTCGACGGATTCAACCGGATGTTTCTTTGAAGGCATAGGTTATGTTGCTATGGCAAAAATATTTGAATGAG
Organism: Lethocerus indicus; assembly: GCA_019843655.1. Lineage (NCBI taxonomy): Eukaryota > Metazoa > Arthropoda > Insecta > Hemiptera > Belostomatidae > Lethocerus > Lethocerus indicus. The sequence goes on along the minus strand of JACDQD010000003.1, from coordinate 13,560,720 downwards.
TTGTTCTGCCAACTACATACGTACACGACACCAGAAGAGGTAAAGGCCAATGCAATTACATTGTCGAAGTTTTGCCAGTTCCAGATGAAGCCAAAATATTTCCCCCATACCACTAGGAGCATCGATGAAAATAATACTACCTTTTTTCATACCTATGTGGTTTAGATTCACATAACTGAAGCATCTATTTCATTATTCGTGAGAACTGGGTTATTTATTAAAATAAATGTTATTTATCATTTAAAAAGCTGAAAATGAATACTTGATGTGGAATCGATGTTCGGTGAGCTGGTCTCAGAAATCAATTGTTTCAGGCGGTCGCATAGATCACGCACACCACTACAACAATCCGTACAGGGCGTTGGACGAGACACTGGTGCTGGAGGAAGCGTTGTTGGTGGCCCTGGGAGCGGTCGACCAGTCGGAAACCCTGATCGTCGTCACCTCTGATCACTCCCATGTTCTCACCATGGGCGGCCTAGCCACACCGAGGGGCAACAGCATATTCGGTAAAAACTATTCAATTTTCCCAATTATCAGCGCAGGCCCCGACCATACAATTAAACTAATATTGCACAATTCAAGATTTGTACGGAGCTCTGGGAGTGTTCCGAATGCAGGACTGCGTCACCTCGGTTGGATGGGACCAGGGCGAAAATCCATTGGTAAATTTTTAAAATCATCCGTGGGTAGAAATATTGGAAAAAAGGTTGCTAAAATATGAGGAGCCAGGGAAGAATGGTGAACGGCGAATCTAAAGCTCGCCGCAAATCTTCCAGTCCTTCTATTTTTCTGAAAATTCCAATTGCGCCCACTAGTAGTAAATTTGTTAAAGCCCATGTTTTTCAATCGCTATACGGAGGATTATTTTTCTGAACTGTATCACCTCATTTCCTTTCGTGGAATCTTCTGTTCAAACCTTCTTTCTTATCTTTAATGTCCATTTTATTCGTATTATTCGTATTTTATTCTCTGCATCTGCAGTTTATACGCGGCCTGAAATAATTCATAATCTTAATACTCAATAATTATGTACCTCCATAATAATAATAATTATTATTATTATTTTTTATTATATAAGTGTACATAATTATCATTCTTTCAAATGCTATTCAATTTTATTCATTGTTAATTGAATTTTGAGCCATCCTATTTCCTAAAATCGATTATACTTGTTGGAGGGTGCAAGTCGGATTTTCTGCTGTGGGTGCAAAATTGGCTAAGCACCACCCACCATGCCTGAGCATATAAGTATGTGCGGACGTCATCGATTCTCTGATATCAATGTCCGAATTCTCCCCATTTTCCCCAAGCGTGCTATTAATTGTCCACCTGAGACCTAATGGAAGTCGGTCGAAAATGAAATTCAGTGCGCCACAGTGTAGCAAAATAAATGAAAATTACATTTAAATAGTAATTAGACTGAAAACTGGAAAGGCACGAGAAAATTTTCGTCCTTAAGATATTTATATCTCTCCGGTTCGGGCCAGAGGTTACCTGATATAATACAGAACAATTAGAATGGACCGCAGTAACAGTGTAAGTGAAAGTGCAGAATGCCCCACTGGCAAACAACACGCTTAAGTGACTCACTAATTCGGCGAGACGCCGAAACCTATCTAGTAAAATCATGGAGTGGACACAGAAGGTCGCAAGGATAACAGTAACAACATTAATATCACTATATTACTACAGCAACCTGATATGGAAATGGGTGTTAAATCTACCAATTCATTCTATATTCCAGGGGTCGGCTAACCGTCTATCCCAGTTACCGAATTCTCGGTTAGTTGAAAATTAAAACCTACCTATTACGTTTACTTAGTTTAAAGTTTTACTTTAAAGTTTAAAGTCTTTCCTCTATAAATAATCCAATGAATTTATAAAACAACTCTATCTTTAGGTTTTATCTTCGGTAGCTCACCGCATGTTTGGAGAGCAGCTCTTTGGGTGGAGGAATGTGCCGCCCCAAGGTATATTGCAATCCCTAACCTCTTTTTCCGATGGACAACGTACTGGCTATTCCAATTTTATGCAGGAAGTTATGAAAATCATATCCCTTTCAAAGATTTTGGCGGTTTGCAGTTCTCTACTTCGACATGAAATTAGACGTTATGTACGCTGGTACTTTTATATAAAAAATATGTAATATTGTGTCAAATGTTACCGGTTTTGTTCCATCAGAAGATCTCTGGACGCAGCACATCACAATGTCTTTAACACATTGCTGAATCTAGCAGAGCAATTTAACAGAACCAACTTATTTGACAATTTAATGCAATTAAGCACCTCGGCAAACCTGGATGTCAGTGACCCACATCTTGACCGAGCAACATAGAGCGGGCCTTCGACAAACACTGTGGTCTGCCGCATTAGACCGACTTGATCCAGTGTTTGCTCTTGAAATTGGTTGATTGTCATTAACATAATTAATTGAACGGGAAACTGATTCGACGAGACTTCGGCATGCCAAACTGTAACTGCTTGCTTATAACTCATTATATTTCTGCTGTTCCAGCTGCTGGCTGCTTGCTGGCTGCTATGTATGATAAACGTAGTGCTTGTTGCTCTGGTATTTCTGGTGCTCCAGCTGCTTATTGCTTCGATAGGTGTACTGGAATATCTATAGCCCGCGCTTCTGATTCAAGTGCTGTTTGCTGCACAATTCATTGTGCATTATCTGACGGGAATGGGCCAAGATGTGGAGGAACGATTCAATTAAGAACAAACGATTAATGCACCATTCACCGGGCAGTCTTGAGAGCAGAACTCTCACTCATTCCAACCGGAAGAGAGAACCAAATTTTAAAAAATGACATTATCTATTGCATGTAATCTATGAGTAGATTACAGCAGCTCATCCTCTCATTACTTGTCTCCGAAATTTTATCCCCCTCGACGTTTCGAAAAAATGTTTTTAGTGTTCACGGATTTTCCAAAAACCTTTTTAGAGTTTATTAACGTAGCTCAAAAAAAGAGCGTTTTCGGGCATATGGTAAAGGAAATTTGTTGTCAATTGTGGACCCCATTGTTAAACGAATTATTCCGTTATAACGAGTTATAAAAATTATGAATATGCGTAATAATTCTGAGAGGCACTTTGATAAAATTCTGCATATTTTAACGCGTGAATGAATCAAAATCATGTCATGTATTCACACAGACTATTATAATAACCGAAGCCAACCTATAATGTAGGTATTTATTAATGTCGGAATATCTATAATCATTTATCGGAATCAACTACATCTTATTAATAAATTGCCCTCAAATTTTATCGTATTATATTAACGTGGGTCATATTTCTGAATAGCGCCGCGCCACCTTCAGTGCAGACTAGGCCAGACTGATAGCTCAGTTTGCACGGTTAGTATCAGTAGCGCCGTGATGTCGTGGACCCCATTGTTAAGTGAATTATTCCGATCACCCAGTACTGACCGATGCCGCTTATTCTGCAGCGGTATTTATTTCATTATTCTTTGCCCCCGTCTCTCTTCATACGAAGACGTCTTAACAAGAAATGAGTAGAATCGTATGATCATGTACCAGACACCTAGAATCCGGAGAAGGAAGACAGAAATTGTTAATGGCATTTCCATTGCGAATTACTTTGCTCGGTGTGATGCAACTTTGATAATTCACAATTCGATAATAGATTTCCGGTTAAATACATCCTTCTGAGAACAGTAAAGCCGAAGCAACGAGAGGGATAGTCATTTTGACTAAAACGCAGTTTCGGCCACACACTGGTCGTTTATGAGCAGTTCCGCTTAAACTCGATCGAGCCGTTATTGTTTACGAAAACGTTTCAGGAGACGAAATAGCGCTCATTAAAATTTGGAGTAATAAAGGGGACTGTGGCGGATTGCGAGAAGTGGAAGGGACAGTGAAGAAAATTATACCGTCGTCGGTATCGGAGACGGAATAGACGTTCTCTCATCTGATTGCACAGTAGTACAATGTGCCCGCTAAAGATAATGCCCATGGCCACCGGCTCTACCCTCACCTTACCTTCCATTACTACAATCACACAAATGGTCTCGCTTCCATTTTGCTCGCAACTCTAAATCATCACTTTCGCTCCCTCTCCAAAGTTTACCTTTTCCATTTTTTATTTTATTTTCGGCGGAACCCTCTCCTTTCGGCGTAAATAAACATTTTGCGGACGGCTTATTTCGACTGGTTCAACGTTCCGCCCGAGCCTCATTTCGGTTCCCCTTCCCCGCCTGTTACGCTTGTCGCGTGGATCACAAGCAATCACACACGTACGTATAATGGCCAGCCCGGGTCATCAACGCATATCGAACTATCTAAAGTTGCAGCGGTCGTTGTACAACCTAGATCGGTAAGCGTGTATCGTGTTTCGCGTCTGTGTAATGTTGAAAACGAGGCGCGTCGTGTAAATAATGGAACGGTCTGTGGTCGGGGTTGTTCAGGTACGGACACAAAAGTCTCGGACGTGGACGGGCTGCCGTACTGGACTTTGTTGTACGGCAACGGGCCGGGCTACGCTTCGCCTAGGACGGTGCCGGCGGGCAACAGCACGACAGTGGACCGGAACGCGGTCCACGGCTCGGCGGCGCCCCGCCAATGGGCGACCCACGGCGGCGAGGACGTGCCTGTCATCGCCCAGGGGCCCCTCGACACCGCACTATTCTCAGGCACCATGGACCAGAGCGTCGTCGCCCACGCCATCGCCTACGCCGCCTGCTATACACCCTACACTTACAGATGTAACGCCAACCTCACTTCCGGCCACGTCACTAAACCCCAGGTAGACAACCTTATCCTTTATACTCGTACCGTTATTGATATATCCACATATATTGTTTTACATGTTGCGTCTTCTACAAGGAAAACGACTGGAGACGGAGGATAACTATGGCGGATTCGGCCTATATGCATTTCGGTTAACGGTGAGGCATCGAATGTTCACTGCTACTCTGGTCGCAGTTCACTTGGTAGAACCATAAACGGGTCTACAACCCTAAACCTGAGGTAAAACTCAGTGAGTTTTTGAAAAAAATTATGAATACGCGTAATAATTCCGAGAGGTACTCTGATAAAATTCTGCATATTTTAACGCGTGAATGAATCAATGTATTCACATAGACTATTATAATAACCGAAACCAACCTATAATGGTATTTATTAATGTCGGAATATATGTAATCATTTATCGGATTAAACTACATCTTATTAATAAATTGCCCTGAAATTTTATCGTATTAAATTAACGTGGGTCATATTTCTGAATAGCGCCGCGCCACCTTCAGTGCAGACTAGGCCAGACTGATAGCTCAGTTTGCACGGTTAGTATCAGTAGCGCCGTGATGTCGTGGACCCCATTGTTAAGTGAATTATTCCGATCATCCAGTACTAACCGGTTCCGCTTATTCTGCAGCGGCATTTATTTAATTATTCTTTGTCCCCGTCTCTCTTCATACGAAGATGTCTTAAGAAGAAACGAGTAGAATCGTACGATCAAATACCAGACTTGTGGGTCATATTTCTGAATAGCGCCGCGCTTCTTTCAGTGCAGACTAGGCCAGACTGGTAGCTCAGTTTGCAAGGTTAGTATCAGTAGCGCCGTGATGTTTTTAACCCACGTTTAAGTGTACGAATTAAAATCAATTAAGATTCGATTAAATATCCTTAATATATTTTCCTTGCCCTCTCGTGTTTTACTTCCTCTTATCGGGTGGTTTCGGTTTCTCGTCATTTTCAGTAATATTTGGTTGTTGCAGAAATAATGCTGTATACTCGGTTTGTGCACACAGACTAGGGAATAAACAATGTTTACATCTCTTATCTTATGCAATTGAAGCTTTTGTCATCCTCTTTCCTTTAATATAATCCACTTCGAACAAGAATTGAATTTAGTCTAAATTCAGGCCGTTACACTACGATATGTCGAAGAAGGATTTTCGCCAAATTTACTTTTACGAATTTACTTTTACTCGGCCGCGGTCCAGCTATAACAGCCGGGAACATCGATGGAGTTTGGAGAGACGATAGTTTCAATGAATGCACCGTTCAGTTTTGGTTTGAACACATTCACACGACGACGCTCGCTCACACGTCTCGAACCGAAGATCGTTGAACGAGTCGAGCCACAAAACCGTGTCCGATCCACGAACTGTCCCGACCTCTCACCAACCGGCTAGCACTTGTCTCAACGCCTTCATGGAGGGACAGTTATTCATCAATCGAGATGCTCAGAAAACGTTTCCAGATTTCATCAGACTTTTATACTACCAATCAATAAACTTGTTTCTCATCGGTACAATTTTATTGATTCCGCTGTTGGTACTTGTGTCGTCTAATAAAATTGAGGTTAAGTCAGTTTATAGAATTGCATGTTGATATGGAATGTTGAATTTTCTGATTCGGCAGGGATGTCCACCGGAAGCGAACAGTGTGACGACGGGCAAAGGGCGAGGGAGGGGAGGAGGAGTGGTGCTGGCCAGTTCTGTGATGTCGGAGGATTCTGTCGGCGGTGGCGGTGGCAGCAGCGGGGGCGGGGGCGGGGGCGGAGGCGGTGGCGGTGGCAGTGTGGGCCTAGAGGGGGCCGGGGTGGGCTCGTCCGGCGGCCGGCCCCTCTCCCCCCTGCTTCTCACACTTCCACTTGCCAATCTCCTCTCTTGTCGACCCTGGGCCCGCCACTCGGCCCCAACCTGACACCCAGTCTAAACTGACGATGACTTCCCTTTCGCCTCGTCTTATTTTTTTACGTGTGGAAAAATTCCGAAATTAGACGATACAGCGACTGCGGACCGAAGAGAGATTATAGCGGATTCTTTGTGAGCGGTAACTAGTGTTAGAACTGTACTGGCCAGGTATATATATATATATATATATATATATATATATATATATATATATATATAAACGCTGAGACCAGCAGTGATTATGCGTAAGCCTTTTATTGTGGCCGGTCGGCGACTTGGACGGTTTCCGTCTATCGTGTCTTAACCGACCGTAACGGTAATGGCGATGACTTTATGTAACATACCATCGCTTAAGGGAGAAAATGAGCCGAGCTGTACTAATGCCAAATAATAAATATGTCGGTTCCGACTATTTTAATTCCGTACGGCCGAAATGCTTCCGTATGACTTCAAATTCGCGATGTTTCTCACTATGCTACGTGTAAATATTTGCCCGTTTTTGACATTTTATTGGATCGCGGAAGCCATTTTCAGTCAATCGACACTGATATTTTCATTGTTTCATTTAACATCCTACAGGAATGAGAAATATGTATTTGTGTGTATATATAATCTGATTCAGTTTTTCCAAGTATTTACTATTTATATGAGTCATTAATACATCTTCAGGTAAATTGACTAACGTTTTAATGAATTCGTGGTTGAACCCATGATGAACCGTTAGCCGTCGAATTGCGAAATATTATAATACAGCTAAAATAATACGCTTCGAGGTTCATCAATGGCCGTTCCAATGATACACTAACAAAACTTTCGCGACTTTTATACGCTGAAAGTCAGTCCCAAAGATTATACGAATTGGTGAGGGATGCTTATTTCGAAGAAGTGCTTGTTTAGGCGGCCACTTATTTGTCATAACACCTAAAAAGGATGCAATATGCGTGTGCAAAATAATCCAAATGCTACATAATGAGTTACAGTGTAGCACAGTTCAGTATATAATAAACATTCAAAACCGAATTTTAAATGATAATTAATATTTACTGTCTGATAGCAGAGTTACATACCAAGGCGTCTGTACATATAATGGTTTTGTAATGTCTGACATATTTCGTCCGTGACGAGTTATTTTGTAATGAAAACATATCAGGAACTACAGTTTGTAAATATTGATGTTATACGAAGGTGTATATATATATATATATATATATATATATATATATATATATATACATTTAAACTCAAAACAATTATTTAGTTTCTAGGATTGCGAGAATGTTCCTTTTATTAAATCCCGAATAGAAATAACCGAATACAATTAATTACCAGTATCCAAAAATCTTTTGTTAAGGAACGAATCGATTTCACTGTGACGAAATGAATGGATTTTATTCGAGTTCCATTTTTAATTATAACAACCTACTTAAATTTTAGGAAAATCAAGATATTTTTGTAGGGGGACCTATATTATATCTGCCACGTTTTCAAGATATATCAGCGTAACCACGAAAGTCCCAATTTGTAACGTTCAAGTTAGTCTAAGAAACAATAAATCATGGACCGCACCCATATCGATAGTTACCAAGTTAGGCCAAATTATATTTTGTCCTCTAATCTAAATCCATATTATTACCAGAGTTAACGGTGTTATATAGTTTATATTTAGTTGGGATGTAAACCTATGTATAGTTTATATAATTTATAAATTAAAAAAAGTGATAACGAAATCTATATTATAAAGCTACAATTTTTAGCTGAATGTTAATACCTTGCATGGATGGAAAATAATATAATTATGCAATCAATGGAAACGCTTAATTCTTTCAAAATCCGGTTAATTTTCATTGTTTATGTATTGATTCGATTTTCTTTGCATAATCAAATATCTCTGTCAGTAACATCTCCCATAACAGAACTCTGCATAAATATGTGAAATGTTACGTTTCCATAAAGATTCGAATTGAATTTAGTCGACTAAATTCAAGTCAAGATAGTCATTTTTGTAATAAAAAAAATTTTTATATGAATTTAGTTCAGGATCTGAACATATTCAGCATTAGAGGTTTCGTTCTATAAATTAATGAAGTATAATAAAAGGAAAGATAATCAATTTTAAAAGAATAAATACGTCATATATTTTGGACATTGAAGCCCGCTAGTGATGGTTTCATAGATAATTCATACAACCCATTCTCTGTTATAAACAGATGCTGATAACCTTATTTATTAATTTTTCTTACAATTTGCCAGTACTGGATGTTCGGTGACATTGCTAAATAATTCAATTTCCGAATTATGCTATAAAAGAAGTGAAGGCTTTTCGTTAGCATTAAATTCTCTGCAGTGTTTTTGGCAGTTTATTTTGGATTTTTTTGAATTTAATTCCGCACAAAGTTCACTTAACTCCCGAAGTAAAGTAATCAGGAGAGTGATTTTTGACGGATGAGCCTTAGTGAGGGGAACTTTGAAATTGGAATCAACCGGCAACGATTTCCAATAAAAGCGATGGCCCAACCGGTGATTTATCAACCCTTGGCTTTGCCACTCCGACTCCGGCTTTATCCAGGACATAATGAGAGACGCTTGAACAAACATCTCTTATCCTCCCCACAGAAAGAAATAAACACATGATTTGTACGTCTCTAAATGATAAATGCAAATATTATAGACCGCACTCTACTTATATTTCGTATAATTAGAAAATAAATCGACAAAGTGCGTACATCCCTAACGATGTTATCCCTGTCCACTTCACGAGCACAGAGTAAATTCAAATATGAATAATTTGTTCAAATCTTAAATGTATATTATATGCCGAAATAATGTTAGACTTTTATTAACAATAAACCAATGATAAACTTCAAATTAAATACACTGTGTATATATATATATATATATATATATATATATATATATATATATATATATTCCCCATGTAGATGGGAAACGGTGGATGGAAGTAACGAGGCTCGCGATTGGAGCCGTCCTATAGGTAAGAAAATATGTGAAATGTTCCATAAAAGGTTTCCATAAAGATTGTCAAAACTCTCTGTTGGTTAAGAAAAGCGGGTTCTGCCTAGCTCGTACCCGGTCAATATGATGGCATCGTTTTAAATATATAAATAAATACAAAGCAAATCGAATTATAGTTAATACTCGAAATAATGTAGAACTGCTTTGAGATGATTCGCAATCGGGATCTCTCAGTGTACGACGTAGACGACAGGAAAGCTCAGGCGATTTGTCAGATTCATTCAAAACATAAATTCGTACTATTCATTTGTGTCAACTTACATGTCCACACCGGTCCATTTTATCCTAAAACGAGATGCCTTAGCTGTTTAGCTCGATTTTGATTGTCCTTGACGCTAATAAGTGACGAATTCGCTTTACATCTCATTAGCGGCAAATCTTTAGTCGAAAAATGGTTAGTCAGTGCGACTAATGCGTAGATTAAGAAACGCGTATTTACGGAATTATCAACTTTACCGCCGGATGCGTCTTACAAACTATAGCAGGCAAATAAAACTGAAATACGAGCATTATGAGCGGTAGCTCTTTCCCGACCTAATTGGCGGTTAATGCTTATCACTAGCAACTCTGTTTTTACCGGATTGTTCATCCCACCGATGGTATTGAACACATTTTTAAAACAATCCTGCAAATTATAAAAAACGCCATCACTTCTATCAAGGAGTACTGAAAATGAATTTTGCTTCCGGGAGAGTCACCCAATGACTTGCAGTGTCATCGGATCGGCTCGTTTACTAATGATTATCCTGGACTAAGTTTCCAAACGTATGGAATATAGGCGGAGAATAATCCAAATCGGCCGGTCGTGAGCTAGCACGGCCACGTTACCTTACCGCGTGGGCGGGCCTCAATGCATCTATCTCCAGTAACGCGGATTTGAGCCGTCTCGACAGTATTTATTTTTCCAGTAGCTAATGTAAGAAACAGCCCGTGGTGAAACCAAATTCATTGAAGAATATTTGCGCCCCTTTACTCCCTTCGATAAATTATTTTAATAGGACATTGTATAATACAAGTGTAAATTGAGAATGATCCTAATAGGATGTGAAATAAATGAGTGCAAATGAACAGATATATTGTATTAATCGTTGAATGCGACCAAATTTGGTGTTGCTCATGTACATACTTTCAGATATTGAAATATACGTTGTCAAATGTTTATTAAATAGATGTTTTTTTGGAGTTGACGTTTTTTGTTTTCCCCTTTCCATTATTCTAAGCATCTATCTTTATTTTTTTAAATATACTTGTATTTCAAAAATTCTGCGTTTAATTTTCCTGCTAAAATTCATGGATACTTGCCGAGTGGAAAAAAGTAATTTTGACTTCACGTAAATAAGTTCATTTCCACGGAAACGGTTTTTCCCCTTTATACACGAGATGAAAATTTATGTTTCCTGAGAAGATCGTCAATGGCTTATAGAGTAGAGGGATTCAAAAATGGATAGAGTGGAAGCAGGCTAAGAGAGACGGTCTTCAGGACGACGTGACGAGGAAGTTGTGTGGCGGTCGACCGATGGCTATGACCGCTAAACCTATGGTTCGGAAGGGGGAAATCCCGAGAAAAAGGATCCTTTATATTCCGGTGTCCAGGTTCAAGAGGTTAATTACACATGTCCCCAGAAGTCCCTGGGGGTTGGCCCCCCAACAGCTAGCCAAGGTACGAGGCAGCATGACGGTTGGCCACAACACATGCAACACAATATTTCAAAATTATTAATTATTAATACGCCTTACAAAAGTTGGAACAGTTTGGATGCTGTTATTGATCAAATTGAATAGCTATTGAGAGAGTATTCATACCATGTTTGCCACACATCGAGCCTATATATGTACACTTCCCAGTTGGTCTATAGCTGCTCTTTGAATCCTGTCTTCTTAGTAGGGCGCCAAGGACACTTATCGAGGAGGATAGCCACGAGGTACGTACCTGGATGATAGGTTTGTAAGATGTGTTGGTTAGTGTTATAGGCTGGTGTGTATGTAGGTGGGAGTTAATGTGAGCCGGTGCCGTGAGGTCGGTGGGAGGGTAGAAGGACATAAGAGGGGTGGAGTGTGGGCCGGGCACTGGAGAGAGGGCCGCGTCTGCCCCCTCTGTCCTGACCCGCTGCGGACCTACCTCAGGAGCTGGCCCCCTCATCTCTACATCCCTTTTGACCTCCTCCAACCGCCAGTCTACATCCACCCAACCAACCTACATTATTCCTCTTTCCCTTCTTCCGAAACAATAACGCTGAAGTCAAGAAAAAAGTACCCCGCATGATATAAACTCTGGATAATCTGAAGTTATAAAACTTCTCTTGTTATACGCCCGCTCTTAAAATATGAAAATTAAATTCCTGATTTTAGTTTTAAAATAAACCTTTAATTATTAAATATTAAGTACACTCAATATATTCTCTTAATGTGTAATGAAGCACGCGAAGGATCCGACGTTTTCGATTTTATGATGCCATTTTGGGATGGTGGGCCACGTATGGAATAGTAGGACTGTAGGGGACGGTGAGTTCTTTAAAATGTTTCATCCTTCCTCGGACAAGTGTTCAGCGATTGATATATGACACTAGAAGGAAGTACGGAGTTCGTTCGTGCCATTAGAATCTCTACGCTACGCTTTCATTCCTGATAATTATATTTCTTTGTATAATACGATCCATGGTCCATACTTTTATCCCTTTAAATACAAAAAGCGGTGGTAAAAGAAATCCTCTTCATAATACGGTTCCCGCGAATGGTTCAGGCCGGGAGAATGGAAGGAAGTTGTCAATGACATCCATGATTTTGGTAAAACGCCCCCTTAAATAATATAAGGAACAATAATAACAATTGTAAAGTATGCGAAAGGAGACCAAAAATAGAATTTATAAATTAATGGTACTATATCTCGAATACTACCTGGAATAATATCTCGACTTCATTCATGCACCTTAACTCAAAGGCAAAGTAGTTGTTTGTAAGTGCTAATATGTGATCCTTTATCGTTGATTATTGTATAATACATTTGAAAATGATTGGGAGTATTTTTTTATTTTTGGTTTACCCTATTGTCTCTTTCCACCAAAATACTTCAGGAAGTATAACATGAAATGATTAATTTACGATTTTGAAACTTCTGAAGATGTTACAATTAACATCACAACAAATAAAGCAAAATGGAGAGTGAAAAAGAAGCATGACTATGAACTAATCTAGTAACAGTCTTATTAGTAATTTTTGTGTGATACTATAATTCCAATGCTCATCTGAAAATAATTGAGATAGTGTACTAATGTTACTTATTGGATTCCATGAATTCTAATTATAAGTTGTATACACTAATACAGCATTTAACTTACAAATCTGACAATGTATATTAAATAACCATTAAATAATTATTTAGTTATTTAAATATTTCAAAATACTGTTGAAATCTGAAAATACAAACTTTGTAGTTGCCATTTGTTTGGTTTATGTTATACTAAAAAGAGTTTCCATTTTTTCTGCACGAACAGTCATTTGTAATTGATTATGCCAAGTACTCATGCAAACAAGCATTCTTTAATTCTTTCTAGGCACATCCTAACATTCTATTTAACTTGTGATGTAGGACTGTAGTCCCAACATTGGGAAGAAACATCCTAGGACATATTCACTGTAGAAAACATCATACAAGCTATCTGAATTGTTCATTTATGGTAGGAGTGTAAAAAACTAATTGCTCATTGATTTTAGTTTGATACATGACATAAAACATATTAAAATATAACATAAATCACTATGCTGTCCAATGTCCTTGTTGACATATAGAACATAATATTTTGGATGCTGAAAATGACAAATAACATCTAACAGATGAAAAAGAGGAAGTTACTGTCTTTAATTTTACATGTATAAATAAAAATCCTTTATTGTGATACAGAACTAATTCTTATATTACCTTATAACAAGCATTATTTATCTCTTGGTTAAAACTAAACTCCAGATTACATTATCCCATTATAATTCCGACACTCAACATTTTTAAAATAAAATACTGCAGTTAATAGACATTTAGAATCTATCAACACATAAATAATTAGACTAAAACCCAACAAGTATGAGGGTTATGTAGTCTTCATCAGAACAAATATTTTCATGCATATACATGAAAATATATTCATCATTGCTGTTAGCAATAATATGGAACAAGCTATGAATAATATAAATTATATCAGATCATGGGAAGCATTAAGACACGTGCAGCTTTGTACAACCAAATAGTAAATAGAAGATAATGTACAACTAAAATAAATATAACTGTATATTCAACTTAAATAACTGAATAAATGTGAAAGTATGTTTTGCATAAAACACATGCTTCTGTTAAGCATAATACAAATAACCATTTTCAAACTTTGTTCAACAAAATAAAAGTATTTATTTTAGTATATTGTGTAGGCTATGGAATGTATCCAATTAATCTGAATTCATTCATTTTTTGTTTATTTCACTATTTCAAAATAAAATTCAGGATTTTCATGCACAAAGCCTGCATGTGAAGAATCTGAATATAATAAAAATTTGATTGATGAGAATAATACTGATACTGAATGAAACATTATAAACTATGCACATTTTCTAAATTTAACTGTTCAATAAATAAACAAACAAAACAATTATCACATTTTAAAGGAATAATTAAATAACAATTTCAAATCAGCAATATGTTATTACAGGGTTATAAATATAACTTTTTGGAATAAGGCTGACTGTACTAAATATACTATAAATTTTATACTGCAATTTTTTTCACATTTTAGGAAAAATGCATTTTTTCACATTAAGAATATATCTCATATGTAGAATAAGTCATGAATATATGAAAAGAGTAATAATCAATTTGTGATATGAATATATTCACCAAATAATAAAATCTGCTTTATTAACCAACAAAATGAATTTATTTTGTAAGTTAAAATAAAACAAACGCAGCACAAGGATATGTATAATTTATAACTGATGCAAGTCAGTTATAATAAATAAAATTATATTTCTATTATTTATTAAGTTGTACTTAATAATAATTTCTTTATGAATATATATGAAACTTTCTTAGAAAATAATAAATTATGAAATACATAATTCTAAAATGTACTCATGATTCTTGTTATATTCTTTATATTCTCTAAAAGGTAACAAAATACAAAAACTAAACATATTCTGCAGAAACCGTAGCCTTCCGCAAGATTTAATCCATGGTATCCGGACTGGAGCTTGTATCACTGGGTGGATCACTAGCTTTAATCCTGCTGTTAATATTACGGATTCGGACAAGTAATCCTTTGTAATCATAAACACCTCTTTTCTCACCAAATGGATCCTAAAATAGTAAATTTCCAATAAAATGAAAACTTAAACCTCCATTCGTACTGTAAGAAAGTAATGATATAACACAATCCGAGAAGAAAAATTCACAGCAGAAATATTCAATACCTGCATTACATGTCCATTCAAGTGCATTTTACTTTTCACAGTTGCTTCATAATAATCATAGAACTGTAAGAAGGAATGATTCATAGCTTCTACAAGAGGCTGGGGAATATTCAGAGCATAGTCATTGTCTAACATGCCACACACTGCAACACGTATGGTTTCATGTTGTATAATCTCATTGTATCTTTTGCTGTCTCCTGAATGCCTTTCCTATACAAAAAAAACAATATATATATATATATATATATATATATATATATATATATATATATATATATATATTCATAAGTAAATACAATGCCTTTATTAATTACTAAATATATTTTGTGCTATAAAAGAAAAGACAACATTATTATAAGAAAATTCAAATTTCTCAAAAACATAACCCATGTTTTTAAATCTTAACTAATTAAAAATTACCTAAAATAAATTTAATATGTCTATATCATATAATGGAATATATGTAACGGAGAATAAAATTTATAAGCAAAGAAATGAATTATATAGGATGACAATAAAAAACAAAATAACTTTCGTTTATTATAATTGGTCTTTAATTCACTCCTTGCATTATACAGGGTGATTAATATTTCAGAACACCATAAAAAAATATATATAGTGCGTTGACAAAATTAATCATCCCCTTTCAAGTACTGGTCAAAGCATATAACAGATCAAAGGACATCTCCTTGCGCAGTATAAGAAATGCCAATTACTGGTTGATTTAGTTTTTAACATACCACAGCTATTTCAATCATAACAAGACAAAAGGAAAGCAAAAATAGACTTATTTAAAACTAAAACATTTTATTAACCATGCAATTTTTTAGATATATCAATTTAATGTTTGTATTTTAATTAAAATTTGACAGCAGCTATGGTGTGCTGAAAAATGAATCGACTTGCACAAAATCAGAAGCAAAATGACTTATAAGAACAAAAACATACATCAATTAAAGTTTCATAGGCTAATAAATAACACTGATATACAATGCACGACATTAAAATACAACAAACCTTCTCAAAACCGGGCTCATTGTGATAAGGTTTCTCAGTAAGTAAACTTTGAATTGATATAAGCACACTGGCTACAGTAAGAGCCGGACTCCATGCTGGGCCTGACCAAGTTCTGCAAAATTTGTACTTATGACATAGAACATCCATAATATCAAATTACATACACTAATTATATTATGTCAATTAAATTATTATATTCATAAAACAAAATATTTGTTCCATGTTGTTTTTGTACTTATTTCAACTTTACAGGAAATTATAATGTTGAAGCTTTTCTGACTACTTTGGTCATAAATATTTCAGAAATGTTATCAAATTATTTTATAAAATTTCAATGAAAACTGAATTTTTCAATATTACTTTGTAGAAGTTTGGTGATTTCATCATATTAATTTTAACCTATGTAAAACATAACTAATTTTTTAATTGAATGTATAAGTTACTGATTTATTCTGGACATATAAGGTACCAGTAATTAGTATAAACTTATAAAATAATTACTATTTATAGTTTAGTATACTATATATTAATTGTTTTGTCAATAGGAGATATCTAGTTGCTCCAACAAGGCAACACTCCTGGTAAGCATAAACCCATTAATATCATCAAGTGTCCAAATCCAATCTTATAATTCAAATTCTAATTGTATCTGAGTAGGCTTTTGATGTAACATTTCAACTTGTGAAAGTTACTTTCACTAGAAAATGTTTGACTTATCGACAGCATTTTATTAGAATTACTTCTGTCTGAATTACATCAACTCCCTCGGCTTCAAAATTTCTGAACATAGTCCAGAAAACTGATCAAGTCATTATTAAAAAATACAGCAATATAGCAACTAACATTAAAGTCCATAAAACATCATTAAGTTTTAGGTTCACAATGCAACCATGCTAATAGAGAAGCAGAGATTACTACAGAAGTATTATAAAAGCTGCACTCTAAAAAACAACTGATATAAAATAAATAATACAGTAGTAAAAATTAGCAACAAGAAAAATAAATATGCAATTTATTATCAGAGTAAACTATTAAATTACAGAAAACAACAGCTAACACACAAAAGTAGTACACAAAAGAATAACTGAAAATGTACAAGTTCTCAATGTTAATTTCAAAAAACAAACTCCAAATGAACTTGAATAAACCAGACTGTAAAATCTTTCAAACTGCTAATACTTGTTGAATGTGTATTTGTGTTACACAATATTCATAACAGTATTGTTTTTTATTTGTATTGTACCATTATGTGTTATTATAAAAAGGAAATTATAATACTAAATTATGGCATTATCCACATGGTGCTACTGACTTGAATAACATGGTGAAGAAAGATATAAGTGTAAAATATATAATTTATTTCAATTGTTTATTTTTTACAAGTACAATGACTGAAATTAGTAAGTGAATGAAAATTTGGTCAACTTGAAGTCAAACCAATCTCACCATGTTGACAGTGGTAACCTTAAGACTGCACTTTAGTAGGGGGTTAGGAAACAGGCAACAGAACTTAATTCTAATGGGCTGAATTGATCAGGGGAGGAACTACTAAACAGTGGATAAAATATTATTTATCAGACTCATTAGAAGACTTATTACTTATTAGACTCCAATTATGAATAAGTCAAAGTTAGTCTACTTATGTTGCCTATTCCAAAAATTAATAGGCCAAATTTAAAACCAACTTTCTAATAAAATGAATACCATTAAATATAACTTATGCAATCAGATAATTTTATGGTCTAAACACAACAATAATTCTAACACTATGAATTATTAATTCAAATAATGATTATTTATTAAACAAATATCAATAATTAAAATAAAAAATTCTTTAACAGAATGCATTCCACACTAAAAAAATTAACTGTGTCTTAATTCTTTTGACATCATCTTTTGTTGGTGAGTTTAAGGTAAATATTAATGTTTATTTGTCTATTTATGTGATTTATAAGATCTAAGTATGTGATATGGACAGATTTAATCAAACAGAGTTGGTTTCTTAATTGTTACTACATAGCCAATAAAATCAACTTACCCCAGAATACTGATACAAACTTTTCCACATTTATATAGGTTAGGGTTAAACCTAACTGACCCTGCACCAGTTGTCATAAACTTAACTTTTGGTGGTTTAATCGGGTAGTCTGGTGGGCAACGAACAATGAAATAAAAGAAACCGCCTTCATAAGGTGTATCAAACGATCCAGTTATCAGAGCATGTATTAAAGTTAAGTCCTGTTCATCCTGTACAACAAAAATACCTGGCGGAGGATCATTATATATCGCCAGCATATCCCTGAAAAAAATTAATATTTAATAGTTCTTGAAAATATTATATTGAAAATATTAAATGCTATTACATCAACAAACATTTGACATAAGAGTACAATCAGTAAAGTGAAGGAATTGTATTTCCAATTTTTTTGGTTTTTCTTATTTCAACTGTCATGAAAATTTTACAATTTTCATTTTAATGATAAAGTTCAACTCCATTTCTACTTCTTAACAACAGCAAAAGTAAATATGATCCCTATGAAGCACAATTGCATATCAAATAAGCGGAACTTTACATTATGTATATATCTTTATACAGTACATTTATATTACAAGTTATACATTAAACTACATATATTACATAACAGAAAACTATGCATATTACAGAAAACTTGTAACCAAATTATAACCCCCAAAATATAAAAACTAGGAATACAACAATGATTCTTTCTGACATTTCACACCGCTAATATGCAATGAATGTGAAATTCTCTTTCCTCAACATTTATAGTAACTACACCAAATTTAGCATTCCACACATATGAGTCACATATTTCAACTAAGACAGTTTTATTTTTAGCATTCTTAAGTAAAAATTTGCACATTAAAATGGTAAAAATGTACTACCCATTGAGTACAACATATTGCCTGTAATAATGTTTATATTCCAATACTGAACCTATGCATTAAAAAACTTTGTGTGTGTGTGTGTGTGTGTGTGTGTGTGTATATATATATATATATATATATATATATATATATATATATATATATATATATATTTATTTATTTATTTATTTATTTATACATACACACTCAAAAGAAAATTATTTCTCTCATGATGTGATTGATGTGAAATGATGTCTCACTAGAAATAAATTTTTTTCCAAAATTGTAACAGATTACAAATGATAATTACATTCATAATGCTATCCTTACTTAGATAAATTGCTGACCTTAGAAGTAGAAACAGATCCCTCAAAATCAAGAGTATGATTTTCATTATAACTATATGATTTGGTACTAGTTAAAATATCTGAACATGGACCATAACATAAATAATATAATTTTCGATTTTGTTTTGTGCATATTGTGATACTGTAATGCGATATTGGTATGAATATTTGCATTAACCATTTGTAAAATGTGAGGATGTATGCATGAGTAAATATATTTATAAAATATAGGTTTACCACAACATAAAATCTTAAACCCCTATTTAAATAGTTTAAGGACCCTTTATAACTTCTGAGATCACCAAAAACAAATTGAAAACAGTAATATAATACTATTCATAACAATTCTGGCTAACATAAGAGATTGTCTGCCCTAGTGTAAGATTCAGAAACATTTTTAAGGATCATTCATGTATACAATCCATGAAGGTTTACTGAGAATATTTTTTCCTTTAAGAAATATGAAGTTGAATAGTGTACACTGTTACCAGTATTGCAATAACCACTAACATTGCATAATCATCAAATAATTCATTCACATTTTCCTTTAATTCAAAGCATTATTGTTTCCATAACATACAACACACACTCACACACATCATGCTATGATTTAAAATGTACGCTATTTTTATAAAATCAAATGGCAATAAGTAAAAAATAAATCATTAATATGGTTCAAGAGAACAATATGTAAGAACAATAATGTATGTGCAATAAAAGATCATTTCCCATTAAAAAACAAAGGTTATGTATTATTAAATGTTTTAGTTTTACTTTTTACTCCATGATATGGGAAAATGGTTACGGAGTGTTTCATTTGATTCGAAAATGGAATGGAACACAGTCCATTATGTAATTATACCTTTTAACTCTTGCAATACACTGCAAACTTCGAGATGGATCAGGCGTTTGGTGATTTCGATTAGATTCAGATAGGGGCAGGTTTAAATTAACAGTTGGGTCCCAATCTGGCCCTGAGGGACTATCTTCTGGCGAAGATTTAGGAAGCTCTGTTTCAGTGCTCTTCGACATTTTTGTAATGCTTACTGGCTCCACATGACTGCAAACTTAAAATTAGAATTCATAAAGTGTGGTGAAACAAAAACTTCCCACACTACAACTGTTGACTAACCTTTCTTGGTTAATATGAAGTAAACTACCCAGTGCCTTCATAATCTGACATTCTATTACAAAAACAACCTATCATAATTGCGTTATATACTACTTACAATTAAAATAAATGAAATAAATAAATTTCATTTATTGAAAGTAATATTTAAACTTCGTATACTTTATAAAATGTTAATTCTAACCTTAATCAAAAAATGAAAAGAGTAATAAGAAAATAGTGACATCATTAATATCGATATATATGAATGTAATTTTAAATGATAAAACGTTCATACGTGTATTTGAAATAATTAGCATAATTAAATTCAGATTTTCTGTATTGAATTCAAATACCGAATTTATCATTCCATTGTAATCTCATATAATTAATTTCATACAGTTTTGCCAAATATATTATTATTGATTTTTCCCTTAATTTATTTATCACTATGATTTTGTATATGCGCCTGTTGTGCACGTTAATATGGATTTACTTACATAAGTATGGAAACTTATGAATTCCCTTTACGTGTTCAAATGAAACAAATCTCCTACCAATATATTCATCAAACTTTAACTAAAACCATTTGTTGCTGAAATAAACTATTTAAGGATATAAGAAAGCGGTTTGTTCAACATTTGATTGGTATGCTTCATAAACATAATATATTTACATTTCCAATTTCCAGAATGGAATCATTTTCTTGAAAAAGTCTAAATTGTCCTGTGTTTGTATATAATATTGTGTTGAAAAAATATTAAGAAACTCAACCTAGAAATGATACATATGTATATGACTATGGTATACATAAGACTGATAGGGACTGGCACTTAAAAAAATGCTTATGAAAACTTCACTTTTACTGAAATATTTATTTGGTAGTATTCAGGAAAGTAAAGGTCTGAGTTGAAGTGATGCAGAACATAGGTTAAATTGGAAAATATATTATAAATTTTTCACCTATTTTTGGGATATGAATTTATTTGTATACCTTCTACTATTTTAATTTCCATTCAGTACTCATGGCATGAAACAACATGATTATTATTAAAGGTCATTTGCATTATTGTCAAAGTAACCTATGAATAACATATGTCCAAATTAACTACATAAATTTAAATGCATATAGAGCAAATGTATTGGTACTTCATGTTTATTAGTGTATAAAAGAATTTTGATAACTTACTATATTTTAATTATCACCATGTTATGTATGTAACTTAGAAACTATCAATGACCTTTTGGTCAATCATACTTTTTAATAATGTACATGACTGAAATAATAATAAATCTTTATTTGCTTAATTACTTGGGTAGCAGATGAAACATTAAAGAGTGAAAAGTTGGAAGAGCAAAATAGTTAAGATTATTATTCACTGTCCTATTTAAGAAAATTCAGAAATTATTCCATCTATTTAAATGGGGAATAGATCCCATAGGCATTCGAATCTTGAAATTTTCTATTTTCTCTTATTAATAATGATAGGAATAATAAAATGTAAATGATTTTGATTACATGGGCATGCAGGAATAATATTACAATAAATGTAAACAGTACCTTATAAATGAAATAATAATTGCATTAAATATGAAGAGGAATTATAATATAGTCACTAATCTTATCAGAAATATTAACAGTTGCAAATAAAAAACCATTGAAGTGGTTGTTGATTTTGAATTAACATTGGAATTCATAATTTGGGTTGTAGGATCTGAAGTTGTAATTTGAGTTGTAAGCTCTGGAGATATAATATTGGTAGTAGAACCTGAAACTGTAGTATGGGATGTAATATCTGAAATTGTAGTATTGGATGTAATATTTGAAATTGTAGTATTGGATGTAGTATCTGAAATTGAAATATGGGTAGTAGTATCTGAGATTGCAGTAGGGGTTGTAGAATCTGATTTTGTAATATGGGTAGTAGTATCTGAGATTGCAATATGAGTTGTAGGATCTGAAATTTCAAATATGGTTGTAGGGTTTGAAATATTTGTACTATCATTTGTAGGATCTGATATTGTAGGGATGATTGTGGTGATATTTGAAATGGGTGATAGAGTTTTTGAATTTGTATTATTACTCCAGTTTTTAAGCCAATTAGAAACAACGGTTTCTGATATCTTTTTAATTTCATCTCTTCCTTTCATTAAATGCTTGGTAATTGTTATTTTTACTTGTGTGCTTGAATTACTTTTGTCAAAGAAACTTCTAGCCTGAAACAGAAACCAAATTTTAAAAAATGTGTTTTACAGTTAGTTTTTATTTCTATATACAAGTTTTATTTACCTCATCAATTTGTTCTGTATCCATGCTTTGCACCAAAATGGGAAAGACTTGATCCATTAAATATACCTCGTATTCTGGAATACTGGAAACAAAAGTATACAAATTAATATCATTTGTTATTTATGCAGAATTTTATATTATGAAAATTACCAAATATAATTAGCAAATTAATTAAAATTTAAATTTATGACAACCAAAGAATATTAATACTTACTAGTTTAGTACAGCCGTAAAATTATTTTTAATGAAATTGTAAACTAATGAAGCGCCTATTGGTCTTTCACTCATTGCTGTTAGGATAGTAGGAAAATCTTGCTTTTTGATTCCAGACTGTGTTGATGTTGACATATCTAATAAACTTTAAATAAAGAATAAGTAAGTATGCTACACAATGTATAATGCACACTAAATATTATAATTAAACGCTTACCTCTTTAATGTGATATCATCATTTGAACAAGACAGTGCATGCAAAATGACTTCATTTTCTGAAGGTATAAGCGACATTTTATATCTTTCAAAAATTGTTTCCCAATACGTTTTATTACCTAGCCTTATACTAGTACACATCAAAGCACTCCTCATATTTACAGAAGTAGAACTAAAACACATGTAATTTCTGACTAGCATATTTCAATAAGCGTAGAAAATGCATCATATAAAAATTTAATTGTTATTGAATGCAACAATGATTTATAAAATCCAAACTACATTTTTACAGCACATATAATATATTGTTTGCTCAAGTAATTAGAACCTGTTATTCTTCAACTCAAGTGATATGAGTTCTTTTGCTGCATTTTCACAATGACTGTGTCCATGTTCACAAGCATACTGCCATAACAAAATATATAGAATTTTAGAAGTATGGGAACAGTCATCCTGGCCATTTTCCTTTTCAAGAACGGTTTTCATCAGGTGTAAAACATATTCCTACAAGCATGTAATGATTATGATTAAGATTTAAACATAGCACTATTCTGAATACATTTTTTTGTCAACTGCTGTATTATTCTAAGCAGGGTGAAAACAAAGTAGCAATACGAATGATCTTTATACAGCACTTATATTTAGACTAATTAGGAATCTGTAGTTTATTATTTAATTTTTATAATTATTATATATATTAATTTAATTTTAATTCCAATGTAGATACAGTAAGCTGCACTGAGTACACCTAGCGAAAGACATACATTCCAAGTTTGACGCATCTCTGTTCTAATGTGAAATTCGATGGTCTTGAACGAATTAAGAGCTGCTACCCAAGGTAAGAAGTTAATTTCTTCTCTCATATAAGAAATGAGGTTTAACGCAATTTCGTAGCTCAGTTGGCCATTTCTGGCTAGGCTCATGGCATCGCTGATAAGCTGGGCCCTCGTGAAGTCCGGAAAATACGACGGATCACTGGCCAATTTCTCGGTGAATAAGATCCACGTGTCAATGTCATAGTTTACCCTATAGTATCCTACAACAACAGATTATTTACAAAAATATATTATTCTGGTTTTATTATTGTGAAGCGTCAGTATAGTACGCTGATACCATGGAATGTTCCTTTTTAAATACAGTCACCTACCTACACTGTTCACATTGAACAAAAACCAACCTTCCTCTTCCTTTATCGGTATAATTAACGTCCTATTTGGACCTAACCATATTTTTGTTCCGGTTTCAAAAAAGTCGTATTCACGTTCAGTAGTGTACGTTAAAGGCACCCACCATTGCCCAGACACATTTTTATCTGTAATAATTGTCTACAAAAAGTATTTAAATTGTAAAAATTATTTATTTGTATTCATTCGTTAGTCAAATTTTTATTGTTTTTTGCACAGTACCTGGTTAATAAACAAAGTGTTGTTCACCCTAATGACGTTTATTATAGGATAGCCCGCTTCGTGGATCCAATTCTCCAATATCGTGTTCATTGGACTTGGAGGTTGCACATAGTCAGTCTTATTTGAAATTATGTCCTCATTCAGTTTATCAAAAAAAGAGACAAATTCATTGAACGTAATCCCTTTTTTTGTACTGTAAAAATCCACAATTATATACATAAAATAAATTCGAAAATAATAAGTGAGCTAGTAATGAAGGATGGATTCACAGCAAATGACAAAGAGATAATAGACAAATAAACATGCAGATCAATTTTAAAGCCAGTCAAATTGACAAATTTATGACGAAATTTATAAACGAATCGACTTATAAACTTATGGCTCTAAATGTGTTAGGGAATGAGAAGAAGCTTCATAAGACCCTTGCAGAACAAAAAAGCGTCAAAAATATGTTACAGAAGCGTTTGCCATTAATTTAACTTTTTTCAGTTATTTTTATAGTCACAACTACAATTTTTTTATTTGTATCTAGTGACAGTGAGCTATAAAATCACTCACTGAACTCTTGAATGGAGAGGCCACCAAATGATAGTGCCCTTACGTGATAAGGAGATCGCGTGGCCATCTCCAGTGGATTTCCAGGAAGGTTAAGCGGGGACAGTTGTCGAATTAAGGTATTGGAGTGATGGGTTAATTTGGAGTGGAAGGAGTTGTGTCGAGAAGCTGCTAATTCTAGAACGAACTGAACATTTAGGTCATTGTAGATTACGCGCTTAGAGACGCGTTGAAGGCGCGTAAGTGATTTTTCAAAGGATAATGGATTGCAACGATTGGATTCTACAAGAGTTAGACGGCTTGGTGGATCCCCACAGTTCGATTCCGTAGGATTTGTTTCAGTAGTTGTAAACTAATTATTTGTTGGAGAGTGATAGTTTTGATCTCTAGTCAAATAGTCTTAGTAGCAATTTGTAACGTTTCGTTTCTCTACGTTTGAGTTTTGTATGTGGGTTGCATGTCAATCTTCTGTCTAAGTGCAGTCCTAAGTACCGTATTTGATTTTCAATAAGAAGTTGGGACCGGTCAAGGAAAACAAAACAAGTTGCTCTTCTCAGAGTAAAAGTAACATGAGCACTTTTTTGGCACTTGAATTTAGTCCTCCATTTCGGTATTTCCTCAAATTCGGTAGAAACAAACTGCTCACTCTCAAGAGCGGAGTCTATGGTTTTTAAAACGCGATGACACTGTCGAATAGTGGAATGTTCCGCTCTGAATCAAACTGATGGTCTGATAAGATATCAATGGATTGTAGGATGGGATAATTATGGCGGAGAAGAAAATTTCCGAGGATTTTACTCATTCCGGGAGAAGACTTATGGGTCGGTAGGATGAAGGTAGGTGAGCAGGTTTATGTGGTTTGGGAATCATTATTAAATCTGATATTTTCCATCCGGAAGGGAAATAGGTCGTTCTTAACACTGCGTTTAACATGTAAGTGAGTTGTAGGATAGCTTCTTTCGGAAGGTTCATATTCGTCGTGATTATGTTCCCACTGGGGCCTTTTTTATGAGGGCCTTATTTAATAACATGGGATGCATCGGGGAGGGGGTGGAGTTTGTGTAACTAAATGATATATGTATTGAACTCTTGGACTTGAATACTTTGAAATCTCAGACGTCTAAATATTATAAAGGCTCACCCCAATACCTTTTTTAATGTATTAAACGATTTTAATTACCATCCAAATTACTTGGTCATCAGAAAGATATCTATGCAAACAATTAAATCATCATCATCATCTAGGCATTTTTGATCGCCTTGATATACAAATCTTGGTTAATTAGGAAAAAAACGGGCACATATCAAGATAATTGCATATATCAAGAAATGATAAAGTTATTGTATTAAGTTTAATTCTTTAAATAATTTTATGTTTCAGTTTTACCGATATATATGCATTTTTTCCTATGCATATTTGCCACCCAATTTTTCCGTCATTTCCGTTACGCGCGGCAATATTTTTAAATTTCAGAAGGCATTGACGACTCAAAGGATAGTAATACCTTGAAAGATTCCGTAGTAGCAGTTCTGAACCACCTTCAAAAATCTTTCCATCCATGATATTATCTAGCATGCGTAGTATCGCGAATCCTGAAATTGAGGTTTTATGTATTAAGCCAATAAAGAAATAAACATTGATGAGAACGTGGAAGTGAACCTGAAGTGGAGAGAATCAATCATACTGCAATAGAAAACTTAAAGAAAATTGAACATACCGCTTCGACTAGTTCTTATATAATTCTAATCTATATGTAATATATCTGGAAAAATGATGCTTGTTTGAAAGATCCTTGGCCTGATTGAATCATAAAAACTTTATATAGCCACGGTAAGCGCTCGACTCATTTATGGGCAGCGGCATTGCTTATTTCAGATACACCTACTCCTACGAGGAAAGCAAAAAAATCCCTACATATTAATTTATTTATTTACCTTTGGAATATGTCAATTTATCTGATGACAGTACTGAATCTTTCTGGATCAATCCGATTGGAGTTGCTGCCGGGCTATCATAATTTAAAGCACCGTAAATTTCGTTGGCAATAATTTGGTCATCGAGCGTGAACTCCTGATAGGTCTGAAAATTGTGAAACTGTAAATGCAAATACGGTTGGCTTCTCGCCATCATTCAGCGTTCTGTCAGAAAGTTAGTGAGGCTCTTGAAGATCCTGTCTGCACTGTAACTATAACAGGATATACCGCAACAGACGTGTGTAGGTCCTCAGTAATCTATTGGCATAACGCTTCTGAAGATGACGAGAAACCCAAACCGGCTGAGTTTAACAAAATCAGCGAGTGGAGACAGAAAATGGCCAGTGAATAATGGTGTTAAAAACTCTCGCGGACCTCCAAAATGGTATCTTACATTAATAAAATAAAGTTCCGGGACTGAGCTGTGTTTAAATTCCAATGACACCAATTGAAAGCGGTTAGATGGAATAGTTACTGCGAAGCTTTGTTAACATTTTGACTCGATACATATTGGCCTATCAGTGGAAAGCGCCTTGGATAAAGCGCTTTGCCTCCCCCCCACACGTTCTCGGAGTTAAACAAAAAGAGAACCAGGGTAGATGATATTCCAAGCACTTGCAGACCTTCATGCCCTCCAGGTATATTAAATTGGTTACAGCCAGTCAGACTAAGATAACTTAACTCACACAAATTCAAAACTGAAAACTCTTTAAGTACGATCGTGAATACAGTGCCATACATTGCTATATGGCTGTAGGTGCTGACTTCAGTTTATTCTCCAATGTAGAAAATGAAGGATTTAGATTTGAAAACATTCAACGCACAGTTCCAGAAAACAAGTTCTCTGTGTTCTCTTCATCGAACACATGTTCTCTTCGAAAACATTTATCGGTTTTTTCATTCGCCTGTATTATTAAATACAATACCAGTCTCAGAACTTTGCTCTCTCACAGTGTTCATATGTAACCTATTGAAATGTTTAAAATATTTACCTTATGGGTAATGAAATATCGAATATACCGTTTCAGTCCGCCCGTGATCCAAGCGTGGGACCAGGTGTCAATTTCCAGAAAGGACAAGTGTTGCTCTACTACGACGTCGGCCATTTTCAAAACCACCCTTTGCCAATCTAACACTGTCGACTTATTAGTGTCATACAGAACGTTACATTCTCTGCAGGATAGATAAAAACGTGGAATTATTTATTTTATTATTTCGAGTATATGTTCACAAAATACAATGAGAAAACTTTGTACTAATCGCTCTCAGTACTCGGTTCATTTAAAACTGTTTCAACATAGGTTCAATCAACTATGTATGTTATATCAATTAATATTACACACTTGTCTTCTTATTGTTATCTCCCCGAGAATTTAACGATATAATAAGTACTACATACACATGCCAATTACAATTACTTTTTAAAATTCAAAATACACACTGGTTTCTAAAAATTACGAATTGCATTATTATTTTTAAAAAATCGTGGATTTCGTGTAAAACACAAGAAATCTAAGGTATTCTAACCCCTCGCAAAACACAAAACAGTTATTCTAAAAATAAATGTGTTTGTAGTTGAGAGCATAAGAATAGTTATGTTGGATTAAGCTCCAGCAATATAGGGCTTAATAATTGAAATAGGCTACTTCTTAATCAGTTGCCCCTAAATAGCAGCTATTATATACAGTTATAAAGGATTTAATAGATAACTGAAATTGATTTTGTTCTTTACTTTATTCAAGAAACGTTCATACTATCCTAATGATTTCAATTACCTCTAACGTTAATCAGTGTCCATAATACTTATTAACTTATAAGATGATGCCAATTTTTCCTTTTTCGTAAATTATAATGTCCTTTTCAAGGACAGAAAGTCAACGAAATTTTTGATTGAGTACCAGACATAAAAAACACTTTCTGAACTACTGTCATAATTTCAGCAATTTCACATTTGATAAATACAGATTTGATAAATTTGAAATTACGTGCGGAGTCGTGCACCTCAGGTTTTTAAAATTTTGAATATTGTATTATTGACAAGAAAGAACTTATGATTTAAAGGGAAAGATAGGCAGTTGAAAACTATTCTCAACCAAAAAATAGGAAAAATACGAACATTTAAATACTCGATAAGATATATGAGCACTACTAATATAAACTGATACCTGAGAAATGAAATAGGGGCATTGTAGGGAGCCTGAGGCATGTAGTCGGGTACGGCAACGACTGTGACCGCCGGAAGGGAAGTCGGGAGCGAATAGTGGTCCCTAAGTTTGCCGGAAATACTATCGGCGGCGAGTAGGGCAGTCTTCCCCTGTTCGATCACCTCTTTCCTGGCCCAAACGGTGGTCCAATTTCCGAGAGAAGCACTCCCGTAGCTTCCTGTCTCATACACCAGCCAACCGATCCGATAAAGCGGCGAATTAGATACCCCTTCATCCCTACGGAGCCAGTTAGAAATTGAATCGGACGCCGGGAATTTAACCAGAAAAAATTCAACAGAATAACTATCCAATAAGAGACGGACAGTGCGAAACCTTCTGGAAGTGCCAGAGTTCCAAATCCGATTGGAGCCTTCAACTGGAACTTGAAATCTGATTTAAATCTAGGGTCTTCGTAACAGGGGAAAGCTCTACTGGCAAAGCTAGGTTTGAAATTTGTAACTCCCAGCCATCTGCGAAAAGAAATGATTGCGCGTTACAAGTAGGGTCTAAGAATGTCATACTATTTTAAAATATTTCGATTAGCTCAAATGTTGGCGATCTATGTATTTTATTTGATTTATATATGTATTTTTATAAAAATTGAAATTTCTTTTTGCGCAGCTTACGTCTTCCTCTTACAGTATAGGTTGTCTTTGGTTCCGAACAAAAAATCCTTACAAGAAAAACACGTACATAAACATCGAAAGGCCTAAGAAACCTTTTACGCTATATTTACAAATATGATGAAATTATTGTGGGTGAGTTTGCTCAGAGGTCGGCCTAAATAAAAGGTCGAATCGCTTCCAATCTCCAAGCGAGAACATGATCGACAAGATGACAAAAATCTGTTTATGTTCATTACGCGAATGAGTAAAATATTGACTGAACGCCTAAATATAGCACCAACTATTTGGCATTTTCTTAACGCACAAATGGGGCGCAATTAACTCGATACCTTTATAAATATGACAGATAGAAAAACCTATAATAATGCGATGAGAAAGTAGCTAAAGACGCAGCTTTAGTAATAATTTACCTCGTTATATTATTTTCTTTGTAGCCGGTGCTGTAGAATCCAATCATATCGTTATTTATGCTACCTTCAAAATCAATTGCAATACAAATTTTTCCGGGCGGATGCGGCCCCGACAGTGCGATATTCAGAAGCCCCAAATTGTGATCTACACTGAAATTTGAAAAGGCCTCAAACTGACAAATAGCTTTTGCCCCCACCTTCGTCACGTTGAGATTTTGAATGTTTAAAATTATGTCTTTCACTTGCCCCGTTGCGACATAGCTCTCGATCTCCACGGTCCCTGAAACCAAATTAAGTGTAAATCAGTTTTCGGTTTATTCAAGAAGAACGGGGGGCATACCCAATGCCCATCTATTGCCTATCTATTTTTTTGTAAACGTTTGGGGTCTTAAGTTTTTCGGCCATCTCCTATGCTGGAGGAAACAGTACATCCCTGAAAATGACTCCGAAAGCTATTTTCTGACTACACGAAATCAAGAAAGGCGAACATGGACAATTGGCCGCGCGGGAGGACATTCGTGTCGTATTAAGTAAGAAGCAAACGTTCGTTATATATTACATTATGTGAATGTATATCACATTTCATCATATATCATATTATATTACAACATATTATATACCGAGAATGTCGAAATATTTTCGATATTTATCGAGTAGTTGGCGAGGAGTGCTTGCAACTAATAAGCAGAAAGTGGGATGATTTTACATAGCATTTGAGATATATAAGCTCATACTTCTAATATTATAAAATCATTTTTAAGTTGTTTAAGGACAAAAATTATTTTATTCTTATATTCAGAAAACAGTACCACGAGTGATTACATAAATGAATCAATAAATAATTGTTTTCATTACTGAATTCAGTCTTCCAAACACGCTCCATTATTTTTTTAAAATGTTTGTGCATATGTAAGTTAGCGACAGTGCTAGAAATTCATCTTCTCTGTCAATAGCGGCGAGAAAACCTTGAGACCTTCTATATAAACTTTGCTAAACCCCAAAACTACTAAACGTTAAGAGGTATAATTCTACATAATATTTACCGTAAATAGGATTATTTATGCTGTGACTTACCTCTGTAGGTAGATTCGTTTAAAATTTCAATTCCAACATTATAAATCAAAGGTACAGTGCCGCCATCTAAAACTCCAGACAAGACTGAAATGGAGCCCCAGAATACTATGGATATTTGGGTGAAAAAAATTAGAAGTTTACGTTGCATGTCGACGCCGAAACTGCAGTTGTTACTGCAAAGGACGTGGAATCGCACGCTTTTTATAAGCTGGTTTCAGTCATCTCAAAATTGGTTTATTGTATTTGAAGATGGCAAACATATCCTCCGCAATAAAGGGTGGGGGATTAATCTATCGCCAAAGAAGATAGTCTTTGCGCCTAGCCCAATAGCCGACATAATAATTCCGACCAACACTGCCCGGCAAAAATCATTTTCTTCCGTCATATACAATATTACTCATACAAAGTAACTCCGAATTTAAACAGGCGGGAAGTATCTTTCACGATTTGTGAAAACTTAATTTAAAACTTGATTGTAAATGGAAAGTGTGAATGGAACTTCTCAAAGGTTAATTATTGCATCTTCTTTTGAAAAGTAGAAGCAAAGTAGAACTAGAAAAAGATTTGTTTTTTGGCTGAAGCTCCTTTACCGGCCTTCACCGGTATTGCTGCCTTATATAATAAAATGTTTAGTATATATAATACATTATTTGCACGTTGTTATATATTTAAGACTTTTTTCAAAATTATTGTTCTACTATTTCGTTAGAAAGGCCATAAAATAGGGTATTAACGTTTTCCCCCACGGACACCTCAGTTTAACCATGTCCCTCTTGCTACTGTATTATAACGTATAAAAGGACAATAACCTAGTAGACAGTTGTGTCTTGGACGACACGCCCGTTAGAGTAATCGGCTGTCGTTCTCCTATGCACTCTTCTGTGTTATTATTCCACCCTCCTTCGAGACCTTTCTTAACTTATATATGTGGTAAAATGGAACAAAAATTTAAAAAAAATGTTTCCATTAAGTTACAATTGCGTATAATCGATTAACAGCTTATATGAAGATTACTGAGGTTTATTGCAGTATTCTAATTCTGGACCGGGATTTAATTACTCAAATGATTATTTGAGGGTAGAGAAGGAAACTGTCCTTTACCCCACCCATAATAATAACCCGTTACCACATCAATCTTTCAGCAGTCCTTCCTTTTGTTATATAAAATGGTGATTTTCTTTTTGTTATTTTGGTTCATTATATATATAATGATATATATATATATATCCTCTATAAAAAATCGATAGAAAATGATGGGTATAGAAAAAAAAGAAACATACCCAGAGTTCTTTTATATTTTTTATTTATTTTTTATCGTGATTTACAATTTATAGTAAAAAATATATTTCGAAATCACCTTGTAATTGGCAAGCGTGATTATTGGTGTCTAACTGGTACAATCGGGTGGGAAAAAACTGTTGTATGGAATACTCAGGAATTCCATATTTTACTTAAAAATAAATCTAGATGTGGGGTAATAATAAAGTGTGAAGGGAAGTGGATATTTGGGATAAAAAATAAATATGGAGTTTCGGTCGGACGACCTCATGCAGGGTACGATTAATAAATAAAATTAGTCATAAACTGTAAGGTCACAACTAGTGCTTTATGAAACAATTCAGAAAAAATAAACATGATCAATGTTAAAAAATGATACGAAGCTCACTTGGTTAGCTACGACTCGTTAATTAAGACAAGGGAACTTGATCCTTTTTATTTCCCCAACTGTTTACAGTGAGGAAAAGACCACAGTATTTTACAATATATTTGAAAATGTTCATTATTTAAAGTCGAACGCAATTCAGGGCAAAATATTATTGTTGATTATCATTGAAATTTATTTAAATCCGGAATCTAAAATCCATTTAATCACTAATTATGAGTTGATGAAAGGTAGAATTTAACAGGCTTTAAAATTCTAAAAGCTTATATTTTAACCTCAATTATGAAAAAATCATCACTCGATTCGAAGAATCGCCAAAACGAACGTTGCAATAAGAATAGCGTGTGCTCTTGTGCATTTAGCTGACGAACCTTTAGGAGTAGGAGTAGGAGTAGTCATAGAAGAATTAGTAGGACTAGGTTTAGTACTAGTAGTATCAGAAGTAGAAATAGTAGAACTACTAGTAGTAGAAGTGGAACTACTAGTAGTAGGAGTGGAACTACTAGTAGTGGGAGTGGAGGATCCAACGCTGGAACTGTGTGGAGTGGTAGATTGCTGAGTAGAAGTAGAAGTTCGAAGAGTAGTAGAAGCAGTAGTAGGTTCAGGAGTAGTTGTCACCGGTATTGGAGGATCTGGATGCGAATTATTTACCCAGCGGGAAATATCGTTGAGCTTTGCAGTCAGCATCTCTTTATTCTTACTTGCGTAATTTATGGCGGCAGCAATGGCGTTGTTCAATTCCTTTTTGTCCGGCGAGTTTGGTCCGACATTGGAGGAAATATTCTTGAGCTGAAAAAAGTAGGTCGTCACTCAGTAAGTTCACCTGCCTAAATCCAGTAGAGTTACCCGAGGGCTCCAGCTCGCATGAACTGCGCCCTGCATAAAGATAACCGACATATGACACTGAGTTGAACGCATCACAACTGCTAAGATTTCTACAGCACAAACCAGTGGCTTTCATCCCCGAGACGGGGCCCATAGATTCATTTCAATCTTAAGAATTAAGATTATTAAATTACGCATTTTTATTATACAGACGTTCGTATTCAGCTTCCCTTACCATATCTACATGATGGTCGGTGTGCAGCATCGGAGCAATGCCAGTAAATAATTCTGCCCAGTCATTTGTGAATCTGAAATGTGTTTGTTTTATTTTAATTTAGAGCTTGAATAATTTATAATAACACTTCATTTAGTAAAGTAGTGCCAAGAACTGAAATTATATATATATATATATATATATATATATATATATATATATATATATATACGCGAGCACACACACACACATCTAACTCAGGTAATTGAAGTACTTACAACGCCTTGTTATTCTTGCTCCAATTATTAATATGTGTCAGCGTTTTTTCTACATTACTTGGCTTTGTGTAAATAGCATTTAAAGCCACAAATCTATCTTCTTTTTTAATTTGTTTTGGTTTTATTGTCAACTGCAAGAAGCTGCAACATATTCGAAAGTACGTTATTAAGTACTGTTCTAGACTGCAAGATTAATATTTTGAAACCCGCGAGATTCATAATGCAATTGTTATATTAATTTTCTACTCATTTAATTCATACTTGTTAATTATGGGCTGGTTCGCGCAAGCCAGGACAGTTAAGGCGTTTTTCCGCTTATGGTGAGGATCGGACGTGGAATATATTTTGTGAAAGTAACTCTCCCAAGTAGTTTTATTCATATTGAATACACCCGTGCATTGAATAGTGCGCAACGTGTCGCTCCCAAGACTGAAAAACAATTTTCAAAATAGTCATTTATGAGATCGATAGTATCTTAATCACGAGGATTTGAATGAACGATATATACTATTTTTTGTATGGAAATACTTCATACTATTATATTCTTCATATCATGCTTCACAAATGGAACAAGACATATATTATATTATTTGAGGGATTTAATAAATTCCTTTTAAATGCATATGAAACAGGCAGTGCAATGACTTACCTATTGATGAAGCCTTGATAGGTTTCATCATCCTGCTTCATAAGTTCTTCGAATAAAGCTTTCGTTTTTTCCAGACAATATGGGTGGCCAATTTCGCAAGCGAAACGAATAATTAATTCTCGCATCATATTGCTGTTGTAATCGGTCGCGTTTGTCATTTTGAAATTGATCAAGCCCATCGGTGTATTCACTATTGTATGGAATCGTAACTAAAACAGGAATGTTCTGTCTGTATTAAAATTTTAATGCAGACTTTTTAAATTTTAAAAATTGTTCCTAGTAAAATTAAGTGTTCCCAAATTCTTCATAATTCTGAGGGATAAACGGATTTTTTTGGAAAATTAGTGGTCACCTTTCAGTGATATCAGATGGTGTATGCGCGAAATGAAATGTCAGCGTGGAATATTTAATATATCAATGTGGATGTGGAATATTTTGAGAAATCGTTTATTATTTCCTATCGGTTTATTTCACGAATAATTTTTCCTTATTAGAAATTGGTATTTCCGAATGTATAATAAATAATCAGGTATAAAGTAATAGGTCTCAATCTGATAATTTATTGTACACGATCCCCCTAAAAATGCCCAATTTCATTTATCCGTCAGATAGAGTTAACTATATTAAATGGATACCGTAAGTACTATTAAATATCTAAACGCTCCTTATTAACCTAAACCTTAACAAAAAAGTGTCTACTATTATGTAGTTATACTACTTTCACTTGTCATTTAGTTAGATCACTCTCATTATATTCATTTATACATATTCCCATATCTATTTAATTTCGATAGTTGAATCGATTGAACTAAATCAATCAATTCTTTGAAGAAACAATTAAACATTTTAAACACACCTTATAATTCCCTTCCTTCGACCAAGTCATAAATAGAAAATTCGGAAATGCCACACTGATCGTGATTCGCATATTTCAATACCGATCGCCGCGTTTTTAAGGTAACGCGTCTCGCACTTAAAACTCCGTTACTTTAGTTGAGAAATATTAGAATGGTAATAGCAATTTATGGGAATCGCGATCGTTGAAACTTACCAAGAAGTCATTGTAAATGCTTTCTTCCGCAAACAAGAGGTTCCTTAGCTCCAAGATACCTCGTGAGGCGCTGAGCCAGGGCGCATAACTGTTATCGTTAATTAGGCTGCTGGTCATATCGAGTACATCTGAGTAGTTGGCTTCCTTCGAGTTGTGGCCCGCGTACATAGCCGAGGAGAGGATCACCGCTCGTGTAGTCGATGTCTCATCGGCCATATGGTCTTTGAGGGCTCGTAAATGTTCGTTGTCGTACGTTACTCGATACAAGCCTAAAAATTCAAAACATTCATTGCCAATCCTTCCGGGAGATATTCTGGAAATAGATACTCACCCGCGAATTTATTCGAAACATGATCGAATAATTTGATTCTGAGACTCTCGTGGGACTACCCCAGCGGAGCGAGTTTACTATTCCTTGCAATCATTTTTGTTGCTAACCGCTTTGGGAGTTGGCTAGCGACGCATTTACTACTCAGTTAATTCTGTCTTTCGGTAAATCAAAATGCTGATGTTTATCTTGAAAACTATTTCATAAATCTTGATAAAAAGATTGGACTTTTACCTGCGGCGTCGCTGTTTATGATAATCCATTTAACGTTGTCCTCGGTAGTGTAGCTGGTATTTATCAGTACATTTTTCGGAGTCTCAGACACATCAGTAATGTAAACCACTGGGACTTGCCAATCGGAATCTAGTGTTCCTTGCGGCTTGCTCACCTAAAACGTACATTTACAATTGGAAGTTTCAATATGAAAACGACAACTGCACAAAATTCATAGCCGTAAGAATAAAAGACGATAGCTGGAACGTTAGTACTCGAATGATGAATTCGTTTTTAAAAATTTAAATTTACACCTGACTCTAACCTGAATGTTTGCTTTTCCTTTACCGGTCACACTCAACACGGGATACCCATGATTGAACACCCAGGCATCTAAATTGAATTTATTATTGCCTAATTTGTCTGTGAGTATTTGCAGAAACTTAGATGACGTCACAGCTTTGAATTTCCTGAAAGTAATAGCTAAGTTTTACACTGTTATACAAAAAACAATATATACGGTGAAGTGAATGGTCATATTAGACTGAACACAGGTGTGTTGATTACAATCAGTTAAGGTGTTTGAAGTGTAAGATTGGCGAGTGTACCACTGTTCCTGAGTTTGATTTCAGATACAACAAATTCGAGAACTCAAGTAAATATCACGCACTTTTCACTTCATTGGAGAATAGCCGACTACTCGCCTCAGAATTTATTTAGATAGAGGCTGAAACCGGGCTAATTATAGCTAGCGATTGTTTCTTTTATATTACCTTAGCGAAACGTTTACCTGTTACCAAAATACTCACATTTGTTCAAAATAACTGTCAAGAGTTGATGCTAAGTTGAACTTTGGATATCCATTTAACATTCTTAAGAATGCAGCTCCTACAACACATAGAATAAAGATGGACGAAATCAATTTGAATTAAACAAATTGAAGTGAAATATTGTAAGTCACGATGAAGTTTTAATTCCTTAGGAAATGGATATAGAATTTAGCGAAATATATGAAATAACGACTGTGCTTGTTCACCTTTGATAGTGCTAACTTCGGACCCCGCACTTTGAATACCACGAATCGCAATGGGAGCATTATCGAATGCGGCAGTCATAGCGGCGTATTCCAAACTATTTACAAAGTCCTTTCCCCAGAAATTGTCCTAATAAAACAGTATGGTGCATAAACATATTTGGATCCATGTCAAATTCATTAAAAGGATACTTTCAGAATAGTTGCAGTTTTGAAATGGATCCTAAAGAAAATATTTAGTACATCTAAACATTGTGTCGCGAGTAGAAATAAATAATGCGAATTTAATTCATGGCATTTAGTCGTTAGACTGCTCATCGATTGGGGCGAACGTCTCGGTCCAAAAAAAGAGCGTAAATTGTAACTCGCCAGTCGCTCGAGTCAAATACCAATTTACACAACGATTTATTTATTTATAATTATCTTTTCAATCATTGCTTATGCACTTCTTTTTATTCGAGTTTTAAACTCCTAGTTATAATTTATCTTCTGAGAAACGAAGTAATTTCGTTTAGTTAAATAATTAGTGACAGGAAATGTTGAATGCGAAAAAATTATTATATTCCTTGAAAATTACAAACTAATGAATATGTTTACGCACTTTTCTCATAGCCTCAAACTGCAAGAATATTGCCACTGAGTCTGAGAGCCAGATGTCATTGGGTGAAGCGGTGGCGACCACTCCGCCAAAGTACAGCTTAGCCAGAGCTTTGTATAAACTCAAAGACAAATGGCCTTCTTCCAACGTCGACCGCTCGACGTCAATTGCCACCACTTCTGGCCTATACAGTAGAGAACTCAAAATAAATATATTTTAACTACGCGTGCGGTAACAGCATATACTCGAAAATTGGAAGTGATTTCATTGTTTAAATTAGTAAAATATTGCATTGTTTTGAAAATAGTGCACCTGCCCTTTAACTGCTCTCACTCACCTCACCGCGATGATCCCATAATACGTGATAATATCTTCAGGCAAATCGGGAACGATGACTAGCTTAATTTCCTTCATTCCACTGTTTTCGAAGTAATTTTTGAAGTAATCAGTGTTTAGAACTTGAAGTAATTTCGCGTTGGACCTAATCGTCGTTTCCAATATATTTGGTGTATAAAACGAAGGTGTATGACCCTTAGTACTGTCGAGTGTTTTATATGCTTGAACCATGAAAAACATGACGTTCGAAACCGGTATCTTTGGTGTAGTGTCAAACTTAACCAGCTTGGATGTACTGAAATTAAAGGACACAAGTTTATTCTATTTTTTGTCTATTTATCTACTTTCAGATTATTTGAACTTTATATTTTTTAAATGTAGGAAAGATTTAAAAAAAATGGTTTAACATATTTCCAGTTACGCAACGATAAGATTACCTCGTTTTGCCCGTGCTGGAATAAGCATCCCAGCCAGGGTAAGTGGTTAAAATAATAGTGAAATTTGCCAATAGCTCTGGATCGTCAAAACATGGGAACACTTTGTGAGCATTATTACGATGAAAATTTGTAGCTACGATTTGACTGGAAAAAAATCAATTTATGTCTTTATTTTATAGAAGTTCATCATAGGACACTTCTTTGATGAATAAACTAAGTAAAGTAATAAAAGAAAGAACATGCTACTAAATAATTTACCTCTTGCCCTTAAAATCGGATATAAAGATCCCGTCTGAATCTTTTGTACTGAATTTCCTTCTGAATTTCAACGTTAAGTGGTACTCTATATTATGAAATAATTCAACACTGCTATTAATGACAACTTTTTTTCCCTTTACTCTCCATGCAATCATGATGGGATTGTTGTCCCTAAGCTCACATCTTTCTATGAGCAAAGATTCACTGTCGATATTAATTTCATCGCCCATTTCAATGTCCACCTAGAAGAGAATGTAATGTATCATATATGTATAAGTATCAACGCATCAGTGTATGTATCTTTATATTTAATTACAGTACAATAATAGCAAAATACTGTTAGAGCTAGCGCAAATTTGGAGTTAAAATTCAAATTCATAACTCGTCGTTACATCTGTTCTGGCCCGTAAATTATAAATTTACTCTTATGTCTGTGAATTGATCATTATTTGATGTGATGGGACAAGGCCGCTCAGACGGATTACCCAAACGTATGGGAATCTGTGGCAATATTAATACGTTATGGGAAGCTCTGGATTAATAATGTTTTCAGTTACAGTACTACAGTAAGAAAATAATTTATTTCCCAACCGAGGGGAGAGAATTTGGCTTGAAATCGAACTACATAAAAAGTAGTTTTATGATCTATATTTCCAGAAAAAAAAGTAGTTTTTAAGTTCGAGTAAGAACCTCACAATTCCTTAGGAGGAATAGCTAGGGCTGAATTCGTGTAAAAATTACCCTTCTATTTAGTTGCAATAATCGATGCGTGTTATAAAATTTAAGAGTTCAAACTTTCCATTTTTCCATTTTTTCCACATTTCAGACCCACGGCAATTTTTTTCCTCCTAACCAAAATGAGAGTCGTAAGATTTAGACTAATGATTATTTCCGATTATCAAATACACTACACAATACGGGATGGAAACACACACTAGAAATCTTTTATTGGAAAAACCGGAAGGAGCACTTATTTCTCCGGGTACTGTCCCTACTTATGGACTAGCTTACAAGCTATCCATGGCAAATGTCAGGTTTTTCATCACTCACCTCGTCCATATATACTTTGTATATTAGTGGAAATG